>CM032339.1:3091915-3392000 GCA_019022885.1 Schlechtendalia chinensis | reverse complement strand
TGAAAATATGTATTCATGTAATTATGAAAATAAACAAAAATATAACGTATTTTTCTCGGTACGATCAAACATAAAATAATTGTGTGCATTAGTTCGCGAAGCGAAAAAACAATTTAATTTGATTTATTTAAAATAATAAAACTTATTTAAATAGTAATAAACAAGTGACTCGCATAAATATTGTAACAGGATTTTTTCAGATGCTTCCAATGATTAAAAATATTTTTGTCGAAACCTTTGTAGTTTTTTTTTAGTTAATATAACCTCGATTTAATATTACTTTATTTTTTATGTCCAAATTTTATAAGTGTATGTTTTCGCACATTTCAAATTTTATAGTTTATTTTTCAAATTATTTAGGCTCTACATTTTAGGGTGTATTTTAGAGTTCTATAATAAAACGTGTATTTTAATAAATTCGAAAACATAAAATTCAAAAAATGTCACTGTATCTACACAAGTGATGTTTTGAAAAAAACAAAAATAAATAAAATTCGTTCTTCAGTAAACATTTATTACTATAAACTACTGCTGAGATCTTGCTAGTTATTCATAACTATATTACATACAAACGTATATAAATTTGCTCTGAATGATTTCGTTCAGTCCTCCTAAATAATTACAAAATAACTAGAACAACGTTAAATACGTCTGCATAGGTATACATTTTATGTTGCACAATCAGTGCAGATAAGAAGATGAAAAATGGCTATTGGCATTTTCAGTTCTTGATAAGCCTATCTGTAATATTGTCCGCGTGAAAAACAGTCTGAATGCAAATCAACAAATTCCGACAAGTTTTGAAAGTTTGACCACGTGATATATATATATTTTTTTTGTGATCGTGAAATAATTAGAAACATTTAGACAGGATCGTATGATATGAAGACAATGTATATTAATATATTAAATATATTAATCTGAAAGTGACTTTTTGAAATATTTGTTAGTACAATTCGTTGTTGTGTATACCGGCACATTGTCGTCAAACCACTATTTTTGTGAAATTGAAACATCAAAATTGGTTTAAAAGTTTTCACGTTTATCGACCACAAACAGAAATTATGTCGTCCATATATATATTTGTTTACATTTATTTATTCTTATTTAACTAAAACGTTAAGTTATGATTTTCTCGTAAGTACTATAAAATACTATAATGTGCAATTATTTTTTCCTTGACGATAGAGAAGTCACATGTAAATAATTCAATGTAATAATCCTTGTACTTTACTATAATTGTATTAGTAAAGACAGTATTTATAAAGTGCACACGTTTTATTATTACTATATATATATTTATATATGTATATATAAGTTTTTAATATTTTAAAGTGTGTTAAAATTCTCCTTTGTTTTGAACGAAATAATATTAACTGGTTGTGTGTACATGTATAATATATCCCATCAATCATCTGTTTTTCACAACGAACAGTTAAGAGTTTTTTGTATTTTTTATACGAACATTTTGAAACAATGTATGGAATATTATTTTTTTCTTCCATATGATTCACTCACATTCTTATGTATGTATATTACTATGAAGTAATAACTTGACTCTACTATCATTAATACATATATACTGTAATCAATATGAAACATGATTCTAAATACGTAATATTAATACATGTATTTTTTTTTAATCATATTATCTTTCTAGTTAATTGGACATAATAAATAATAACATTCGGAAACATATTGTTTTTTTTTTTTTTTTAAATTTTTTTTTCTAACATCAAATTATAATTCATATAAAATGAGAACACGGCGCTGAGAACGCGCTGGCATTTGGAGGGTTGAACTTGTAACTTTCTCTTGACCAAACCAAAACATGTGTTGTAAAAAAAAATTTAATTTTAGATTTATAAGATGATCACTTTAAGATTTTAATCGAAGATTGTACAATACACATGAAGGGAAAGGCTATCATTTAGTCGTAGCAATAATATTTAATCCTATGCAAGCAATATGTTTTAGGCCTTAAATAACATTCTACGTATATATATATATATATTATATGTATAGTATAATATAATACTGTATAACAGTATAATACACTGTGTAAACGTTTAGTTTTTATAATTTTCGTTAAACGCACGTAAAATTTTATTAAATTTTTATTATTTTTGGAAAAAATTGAATTCGAATACAAAATATCCGAGTTATCATGTTAATTTGTTTATCATTTGCTAAAAAACATATTTACATAGTATTCTAACTGCATGAACCACGTTAAGTGTTCGTTACGACGATTAATTTGTTCAACTCATTTTCCTAATTATTTACGTATATCGTTTTACGTATTGTATTACGTGCAAATGTACGAATTTAAACTGTACCGTGTTAAAATTAAAAACAAAAGAAAGTAATCTCCTCCTCCCCTCACTCAGAAGATATGATTTTTGGGTTGGTTTAATATTTTTAATAGTTCCTGCGGTTCAAATGATAGCGCATCTATACATGCGTTGTTTGTTGAATGCCTATAATTATCCTGTTTATTCTTTCAACCAATCCATTTCACCTTTTTTCGAGTATTTATGTACACTTAAAATATTTGTTTATATGATATATACACTACATATAAGACTACAACTGTGTCGGACTCGATTTCACGAGAACGTGATTTTTTCGTTATATTTACTCGTCACGTAATTTGTTGTTCTTTCGTACATTTTATACGTATTTGTGTAACTCGTTGTATCAGTGCAATATTATAATATTAATACGTTAGTGCTTTACAAAACAAATTAATTTACGAAATCTCCAGACTTTTCAATCTTCTCAGGACCATATGCAGACCATAAACCGGTATATGATAAACTCGGTATCGACATGGACGGTTAAACCAAATGAATTATATAGAGTAAAGTCTACGAGTCTTAAAACCTAAAATTTCAATTTGAACTTGAACTTTGGAAACGAGCGATCGACGGAGAATATTCAATTCATACCATACATTTATTCAAAATTAATGTCGAATATTTAAATATTTAATAGAATAATATAAGTTACCTACTTTTATTAGTGTTGTTATTTTTTATACAATAAGTAATGAATGTTGTATTCTAATTTTGCGTTAGTTGATTTTTTTTTTGTACTAATGCAATTTTGAAATCGATTATTTTGGTCACTTTTTGGCATAATAAAGTTAGAGACCTAAAAACCAAGAACAAAAATAATATCGTCATGACACTTACGTGCAGCTATGTAAAGGCGGCGATAATAATAAATAAATATGTAAATAATATATAGATAAATACATATATAATATATTTCTCTTCTTTTTTATTAATTTTTTTTTTTGCATAAACTTTTTACTCTTTATTTATTTTTTATTTTATTTTTATTACTTTGTTATATATAATATGGTTGAAATGTTTTTCATACGATTTCGAAGTTTTTTGTGCGATTACATAAAATTATGTTGAACGCTGAAGTCGTCAAGTTTTCAGATTATCTACACCGCCGACACCCACGTAGGAAAAAATAAACGCTTCATAAAATAAAATAAATTTACTAACACGACATAATAGTGCATTTTTATTATAAAGAGATTATTTTTAACGCATCTGTCGCAGTTTCACCGATTGATATAACGTTTATACTAATGTAGCCTACTGTACTAACTATAGTATTGCGTCGTATGCCTAACTATGCCTAACGTCGATCGCCTTTTTCTTTTTCTTATTTTTTTTCGAATCGGCAATACACCCGCTGCCCTGAAGGCCTATTAAGCAGTAATTGGGGCAGTGAGTCGCCATCATTTATTTAATACAAACAATATTACACTGGAGTGGGTGACCGGACAATCCCCGGCCACTCTACCCCTTACAAAACGTCGTTCGCTTGTTTTTTGAAAACCTACCGAGAGCCTTTACAAAATGGGGTTTCATTTTGTTGGACCTATAGAACATATTTGATTCTCATTTGTTCTAAGGTATACATAATACATAAATCTGCGCAATAGTTCAAAAGTTTTGCAAAAGAATCGAAAAAAAAAATGGCCAAAGTTTGCAGAACGACAAAACTTGGTCGCTGTATAGAAATTTCATGTTAATGCGGTTGGATATTGATTAAACAAACTTTGTTGAATGGAAATTTTTTTCGAATAAAATCTCTTTTTTAAAGTTTTAGATTCTGAGCGATGCAAAGAATATATTGGTTTCACGATGAAGTGAATAAAAATTTTTATATTTCAGATTCTCAGTAAATGCTGAGAATGTATTGGTTTGGTTATGATTTACAATCCAGTAGCAAATTTTGTTGACTCATAAGTTTGAGAAACGCTGTATTACATCATATTATATTATTATATTGATAAATGATAACGAAAAAATACGTCGTTAACGTCCGTATTACTTCGCATTTTAAATTTTTTTAAAATTGTTTTTGGGCAAAATTTGGTACGAATTTCAATTTCCTTGGTTCGATATTTGAATTTTGTGTTTAGTTCGGTTCGAATATTTCCAATCATGAGTTCGATTTTCGAACACCCTAGGTACGGTTCGGTTTGAAAATCAAATAGTTCCTAACATCACTAATAAACGGTATACTTATAGTCGTTTGATGTCTGACGTAATATTTATTTCTTCTGTTCAGATTTAGATAAATCTGATAAAACATACCTTTTTATTTATTATTGTTTATAGAAAACCGTATGGTTCAAACTAAATCGATACAAGATTTGTATTAGAAGTTTGTCGTGGTTCTTAAAAAATTGTGTAGTAACACAAAAAGGAAAACGTGAACAATTTGTGGAATGTCTAGGATAGATTTTCTCGATTCGTTTTATTAATTTAAGTTTATAATCACATAAAAACGAATGCATAAATACATTCAAATAATAATTATAAACATAAAATATGTTTGAAAAAATGATATTTTATACAAATGCATAAATGAATCAATAGACATGCTGTATAATTAAAAAAAATGTAAAGCGTGTTTGTTAATTATATTATATATTGATAAAAATAGTGTCTTACGGTCTTTCGGATTTGAAAATGTATGTACACAGGCAAATATATACGGGCGTATCGAAAGTGTAGTAATACAAACTACACGATGTGTAACCATGTCCATTGATGACGTCGTCAAGTGTTCGAAAAAAAATTTAAAAAGCGTTACGCAAATGTCCGCCTGATCGTATACCACCCAGTCGTATATACATACGATATATACTAAACGAATATACTATAGTTTTATACTTTTTTCTAGTTTTATACATTGCTTTACATTGCAAACCTATCCTAGTGTCATTTGCGCTCTCGTATAAATGCCATCGAAACCATTTGCGCTTTTTGTATCTTATTTTTGCACATTCGCACACCTGTCAGACATCACTATTTGTCATTTGCGCTTTCGTATTCCACCGATTATAGAATGTCCAAAACTAAATTCCCAACAGAAAATCCGAATATCGTTACAAGTTCAAGTCACGTTTAAGGACACATGGGAGATTTGCACATAATATTAAATACAATATCGCACTGACAAAATCGTGAAACTTTATTTTAATTTTTTGTAAGATTCCCTAGTGCGCGAGAACAAAAGGTGGTGGTTTTTTGAAATTAAAATTCATCCTGTAGAGATGTGCCACAGATTATACGTGACCGTTTACTTGACAGTTTTCTTGTTAATCAGAGAAACACGGAAATGTGGACGGCCAGTCATTTCACCAGACCCGACACAAAAAATAGTATTCTTTATTATTGTTTAATTAGTTTCAGGCGTATACATTCATTGTGTTTCGATAATTCTCAAATCAGCTGGTGTATAATTTGATTGACGACATAGCTAGAAAGTTAGATATTTATTCTTTGTCGAATAATGAAGCAAGCTGAATTCACAAGACTACACATCCCATTGCAAAGCATTTTGAAGACAATTTACATTTTAAATTAGTTATTATTTTTAAGTACTCGATATTTATTGACGACTATTGAGATATTGAGACTATCTCCCTCCTACCCAATACTTGTGTGCACTATTGATATAACAATATTGATAATTAACACGTTTTTCATATTATTCGTTGGCATATGCCCCAAATGGGGTCACCAAAACAATCGTATATCTGAGAGCATTGAAATGATCTTGAAGGTAAATAATTTATTAATTAACCAAATAATTTAACAAATCTAAGAAGAAAAAAAAACACTATCAACATCAAAACAGCAATGAAACAGAAAAACAATGAATTATCTCACGCAATTCAATTGATGTCATTTTAATTGAATAGGCGAATTGATATCAAACATCCATTGTATTTATTTCATTCATATATCATACTATTTATTTATATTTTTGATTTGGTATATACCTCAAATCTAGTAATAGCGAATCATTGCCGTGTCCGCCGTGTAAATACAATTTAAATATTTAAACTGGTCACGAGTGAAACCGGGTAATTCAACTAGTTCAGGCTAGGTTAAGTTATAGTTTTTATGCCAGAACATATATATTATATCTATTAACAGAGTTTACGATTTAAAAATCAAAAGTTTGTTCAAGACATAATAATTTTGAAAAACGTCTATAAATATCTCGACTGAATGATCGCTGACTCACGATAAAAAAATAAATAAATAAATAACCCGTATATGAAGTGTATATTGTTAAAATTAGAATCGCGTTCTCTACTGGCTCGAAACAATCAAACGAATACGAAAGAAATATAATTCACCTTGGAAACGACGTTTACGTGTTTTGATCCGACATAGTCCTCGAACACAGTTCGCATTTGAGAGTCCGAGTGAACGGAACGATTAAAATATTTTCGTCGTCATAGTCGGACTTATCTAAAATCATAAGATGTCACGCTGGTGGGAGACTTTGTTCTGCGATTGTTTCTGCGGCATATTGAAGCGTGGCGGACAAGAAAATTTGCCGACCACGAGAGTCCAAGCCTCGACGGCGGCGGCCGAGGAAAGAGGAGACGCGGCATTACGGTTCATGGTTCTGGAAGAGGTGGCCGTCGAGACGACACGCTGGAACGTACGCGGTCCACGGCAAGCGCGTGCCCGGGTACTCGCGACGATAGACCGACCCAGCATGTCGTTTCAGCGAGGCGCGGACGCGGAACGCGCGGCCACGTCCTCTCGGACGAGTAGACCGGCGGCGGACCAGCACCGCGTCCCGGTCGACGGCGTGGAGACCCGACGCGACGTATCGACCTCGTACTGGCAACGTTCCGCCACGTCGCCGCCTGGCCAGCACATCTCGGGTGAACGGAACCCGCCGGTTGGAACGAACGCGGCGGCGGCGTGGTCGTACGAGGAGGAGTACACGGAAGAGTCGTCCTCGGAGGAGTCCTCGGGTGAGTACACGGAGGAGTCGTCTGACGAAGACGAGCTGATGGCGGTACGCGAGAACTGCTGGAACGCTGTCGAGGGGCGCGCGTACCGAAGCCAACTGGAACACGCACAGGAATGGCTGCGCGAGGACGCGGCGGCGAACGCGGGCCGACATGACGACCGGCGACCGTGGTTGAACGCGGGATGGGACGGTTGCGTGAGGCCGCCGTTTTGCAGGCCGCCGGTAAATGTCAACGTCGTCGACGACACCGACGACACCGACGGCACCGACGATTGTTGACAATTATAGGTTAACGTTATAGTCCGTGTTATATTATGTTTATCTGTCGATTACGAAATCCGTACTAAACGATTATTGTTGGCGTGTGTATAGGTTTTGGCACGGTTCGGCCAAAATTGCCGGGGCGTTTAGTGTTCCGACTCGGACGTTCCGCTTTAAAAGTGTCGCGCGCACAACGGACATCTTAATAAACCACACACTGATGCGTTGTACATTCGTAATCGGCCAAAACCGCCGCCTCCGTTCATCTCTAGAAGGTTCTATCAACTGAAATCGGACGGGACCGAGTCTCACGATTAGGTCTAACTATATATAATTTAAATAAATAACAATAATATAAATAATAATTAGCATGTGTGGATTGAAGCCACAAAGATTGTTCTTATTATTGAATGTTATGTAAGTGTGTGCACATGAAATTATATAATGAATAGATTTCATTTATTGACGAGACTAAACCGAACGTACCGAAGTGTACCGACATTTCTACGTCTACTCATTTGTTATAAGATAAAAGTGCCTTGTCATATAGTAGTACGCTACGAACACAGCATGAAAAACGTGACTCTCATGAACCGCGGTAAGTCGGATAGTAACGTAAGTCGCGGTAAGTAACGAAATACGATGAATTTAGTCGGAGAAAATACGAAAAATGTAAAAAAAACCCCGTACAAAGTATAGCATATGGGACCACAACTGGTCTTCTCATCCACGGGACTATGCAAGGTGGTATAGGAATATCTCTCCTACCACTTTCCACCATCCTTGGTTTAGTTGTTGGGAACTATCAAGAGCACAAATTGTAATGTTTACTAGACTCCGTCTTGGACACAACCGGCTTCCTGCCCATGCCTTTCTTCTCGCAATAAATGATTCTCCACTGTGCACTCGTCGTTCATGCCCCGCAAAATGCGATTTAAAACATATAATTTTCTTATGTCCCTCCCTAACAATAAAAAGACAAGCCCTACTCAAAATTCTGAGTGATAACAATGTGTCCTCCGATAATATCTTTTCGATTTTAAGCTCTCCCTCCCCATTGGTGGTTAATTTAGTTCTCAATTTTATTGTAAATTCTGGTTTTCTGGTTTAATTTATACATTGCATGAAACATCTCTTTTTTGTTATTTAATCTCCTTTTTAATTTACTTTTAGTTTAGTTTTAGTTTTTATTTATGTTCTTTTTTTCTTTCACATATTACACAATCCAGTGTTAATTTAGTTTAATTGTCGAAGTGTAATGTTGTAAAACAAATCTTCTTTAATAAAAAAAAAAAAAAGTATAGCATTTTTGTTGTTGTTGTGGCCGGTTTCGTTCTATTCTGACGTTTTGAATTCACAACAAACATACGACGCGAGTGTCGTACAACAACACTACTGTCTCGTGTAGTTATACACACACACACACACATATATATATATATTTACATGCGGAAGTTTGCATTATATTTCACGTTTTCATATCGCGAAATATTGCTTAGGGGTCAGTTACGGTCTTGGGGAAGACCCGCTTATTACGTGCATAAAAAAAAAATTCGTTTTTTATTTTTCGTTTCGATTTATAAAAGTCGCATATACAAGCTCACGTGAACGACGTAGTATTAAATGACAGTATTAAACAAGAACAGAATTATATTACAAAAAAAAAAAACCGCACAGCTATTACGTTCGCGCGCGCACATATTTTACACGTGATAATACGGAATCGCGTCCGTTCCAAAAATGGTCAAGTGACGTCGGGTTAAGTTAATGACACCTGTGAACGTTTTTAATTGAAATAACAAACGGTACGGTGACCCGCGAGTAGTTAGTTATCTATATATTTATATATATATACGCATCTAGTATTGTATAGTGTAGTGCGACGTGCCAAATGATTTGACAGGAGTGCTCGTACTGCAAAGATGCTGTACTCTCGTACTAGCCGGACAGGGGCACGTTTTTGTTGGCTTGACGGGGAGTGAGCAGGTTGTGCAGTCGCGCACGTTTCGATCTGACTGTGTAGACCGTCATCCGATACTATAGGCCACTTCCTCCTCCTCCCTACCCCCCGTGAAAGTTCGACCGTTTTTTTCCAGGGTTTTTTTGATTTTTATCATTACGCGCGAGTATTAATAAAATGAAGATAATCACACCGACCTACAATACGGCACGTCATGTTAAAAAACATGTCCGAAGTATTTTGTAAACATGGATTTCATCAGTATCATTCAACCGCTCAACGTCTGAATAAACCGTACATAACGCGTTACGCAGACATGTTTAACATTAAACGATGTTTGATTACAACTGGTCTCTACTATGAATGACCGACCATTTACATTTGTAAACGTACATGTTTAAAACGTAACGTAATGTAAAACCGAAACGGCGTAGCGAATGTATGTGCGCATAATCGTTAAGTATTCGACTATTCAACAAAAGTGTAATGCTATTGTTCTAGTCGCCGAGCTCGATAGGACGTTATCGATTTTTTTCTTTATTTTTTTGAAATATGCATACAATATATATGTATACCGATTCCGATTACGTGTTCAAACGAAGTTTCTGTCATACATGTTCATCTCGGTTATTGTCTGATGTATAAAACACTAGTCGTTACTCGGGAGTACAAAGTAGGTGGCTATTAAATAACTATCAAACTAGCGTTAAGACGAGTGACAGATAAGGGAATAAGATTGGTATATCGAAATTATGCCAGACGAAAAATTAAAAATAATATTGATTTAAAATTTCTAATGAAACTCGGAAAATCTGTGACCGAAAGTTTTCGTTTGTTGACGGATGCACATGGAGATGATGTCATCTCATATCGTAACATGTCCCGATCACGTGTTTTTGAGTGACACAAACGATTTCTTGTGGGCCGTGAGGAAATTGATAACTTAACACCGTGTTGATCGTATTTTTCGATATAAAGGTTGTAATAATGATTGAATGGTTACCTCAAAGACAAACTGTTTGATTAACATTATTATCTACAAGTCTTGACAACACTCAGAGAACGAATAAGAAGAAAGCGTTCTGAATTGTGGTAAAACGACTCTTGGATCTTGCATCAAGACAATGCGCCGGCACATAATGTTTTATATGTTAAGCAATTTCTGGCGAAAAATCGAACACCAGTGTTGGAACATCCTATTTATTCACCAAATCTCACTTCATGTGACTTTTGGGTATTTTCAAAATTAAAAAGAATATTAAGGAAAACACATTTTGAGCCATTTGAAGCTGTAAAAACAAAATTGAATGAGGTATTAAAGGCATTGCAAGAAAAGGATTTCCAACATTGTTTCAACCAATGGAAAATACGGATGGAGCAATGTATTAAACACGATGAGGAGTATATAAAAGGAGAAAAATGTTAAATTTATAAAAATTGTCAATAAAAAAAATTTAGAGTGAAAATCTTGTTATTTAATAGCCAGACCTCTTAGTTAACAACAGACGTGAGTATTGTATCATATGTAAAAAACAATCATTTAAATTTTACTTAATATGCTATAAACAAAAATTTAAATGTTATCGAAATTTGTAGTACTTTATTATTAGTACTAATTGTACTTGATTTGACACGTTTTTTGCTTTTTTTAGTAATTTGCTTAAACGTAATTAAAAGCCATCCGACAATCGTGAAATAAAAACCTGTCAAATATAAATAAATTAACATAACAAATATAAACATATTCGTTTTTGTATTTTTTAAGAACTCAAAATGTATTACGAACTTGTACATTTATAATCGTTTAACAATATTTATTATATTCATTAATATTGTATAGACTAATAATTATAATAAACTAATCGCTCAGAAACGTTTTTTGAATACAATGATTTATCATTGCTTTCAAATTCAAAATGATAATAAAACTAGAAAACACCGTCCACGTGTCTCACTCGGATCGCGGCTCGCTACCTTCATTGATATTTTTTTGTTTAAAATGTATGACATTTTATGCATTCAGTCAACATCTGAGTCTTGTAAGGGACGGTACTCGTAAATGGTAATATAAAGTTTAGTATAGCCGGTGGTGTATTGTCGGGTATACGTCGTATATCCCCAAACTTCTATTTTCAAGTTTTCGCATATACCCTTAAAAAAAAAAAAAATGAAAATATTACTAGTCACATTATATTGTCGTAACAAAATGATCTAAATTGTAGGTTTTGACATTTTATGTCTTTACTTTGGCACATTAAAATAAAAAACCGTCACGAAAAAGTATCCACCAAAAAGTGTCTACGAAAAGCGTTACCTAAATTAAGATACCCACTGGTGACTGTCACGAATAAGCGTTACAGAAAAAAAAACCTAACCTAAAAAGACAAAATGTCTCACTTAACGCGGACTCGTATGCGTTAATCATTTTTTTTTATAAGCTTATATAGAATATATATATGTATGTGTGTGTGTGTGTGTGTGTGTGTGTGTGTGTGTGTGTGTGTGTGTGTGTGCACGTGTGTATGTTGTGGTATAGTCTGGTATAGTCTTTTTTTCTTTAATAATATAACCTGCCTATGGCTTATTTTACAACTATATCAAATTTTAATCAATGCGACCTAACACTCAGTAATGCATACAATATTGATACGGATATCGTATCCAATATCCAAACTGATTGGATCCAAGCATACGGTAGGTGTAGGCGATAATACAATAAACAATTAAAAACGCGCTATACAGGTCATGGTCACAATCAGAGTGTTGCAGGGGTTACAATTGGTTTCCGACATTTTTATTTTTGAAATCGAAAAATTTTTGAAATAATCCCGTTCTCCTCCAAACTAATTTAATTTTTACTACGACCTTGAAGCAAGCACGCGTTTCAGAGAGTTTAGATTAGTATTGATTTAAACCCTCCAATTCCCATTTAATAGTAGGTCGTTCGTTATTATTTGTAGTATATAAATATGTATTTACTTTGTGGAGTTCATTATATTTACAATGATTCCGAGCGTAGGCTTTTTTATTCAAAGCGAATGTTTAATAAACATATTTTATACATAAAAAATATGTATTTCCGGTTGATTTTTATTAAAAGGAATTGCCACAATAAACATCATCACTCGTATTTTTTTAGCTAAATTGACCGATCTACCGTATTGAATGTTGTACCACCGTACAATGATATTGATCACTTCATTTTGTTAGATGATTCAATGTTATATATATATTATAGTGTTCTAATTCGATTTTTACGTATTCTGTCTCACGTTTAATATTGTTGTGAAGTCACCATATAATTTATTTGATCAGTTATATCATCCATCACTGTCCCATTTTGAACCCTTAAATAAGTTCTTAAAGAATAAAATTTGATATTCAAGGTTTCGTCTGGATTGTCCATAATTTTTTAATCTTTTTTTTTGTTATTGAACAAAAACGAATCATTAAATTAATTTTATATTAAAGAACTTTTGCTATGTTACCCGTTCGTCAATTAATCTTTATCATGGTTTTAAATTTATATTTATAGTCACATGATTAGTAACTTTATTCATTTTATTTATACTAACATATTTTTACTTGTGTAACGTATTATTATTAACTTTTAGAATTGTATTTTAGTGTCTTAAAATAATCAAAAACAATTATTAAACATGAGGGTAAGAGGTATACATTTGGGTTACACAAAGCTACAGTTAAGTTACTCAATTTTAATAACTGAGTACTTACAGTTATTTACATAAAATAAGTAACAAGTTATTTTGCAAAATAAGTAATTAGTCAAGTTAATATTAGTCATAAAACAAGTCACTTTGTTAGATTGCCAATTGAAAATTGCTTTTTTATGTTTCTTTCCCGTTCTATTATTTTGTAAAATTCATATCGATATTTTATATTACTAACTATCAATATAATTGACAAATAAAACGAGTTTGGAAATAATATTATTATTGAATACGTTGGCTAATGAGTTATTTTAGGGATAAAAGAAAAAAATGATTTAATAAAAAAAAACTTAAAATTACTTTGTAACTTTTTACGAGTTAGCTAAAATAAAAGAAATAATTCACAATGGCAACATATTTTAACGCGTAAAATTACTCTTAGTTAAGGAGTTTAGTATCAATAATTGATTTTTGACCACCGAAATTGATTGTACTTGCCCGATAGACAAAAATTCAAAATTATACGTATCTGTTAGGTTTAAAAAATATATATATATATATTTATATAACTGAAACAAAAACATATGTAAAAAAAAACTTTAAAATTGTTATAGAAATTGTAAAATGAAAACACTTGTATGTGAGACATGTTTTCCGTTTTCATATTTCCCGAAATAATAACTGTACAATTCAATTTTAAATTATTCAGATACGATATGAGTTCGTTTCACCTATTATATTATTATTATAATGTAAAAATGCCACGAAAAATCTCGGGTTTATAATTATTATTGTAATTTTATATATCTCGTGTCAATTTCAACTGCATATACAACATGTTCAATCTAACCTTCTTGCTCGCATATACAGAATTATGTGTTTCATCGGTCACCATCACTATTATAATATCAATAATAGCAAAAGGAAATTCATTAAAATTTTAATGGATACTTGTCAATTTGGCTACAAGGTGGTTCGTGAGGGTACTGCCCTGTTATCTACAAAAACTGATTTCAATTTTTTAATATAATATATTGTCGGCCAATATATTTTATATTTTATTCACTATTATTATAAATCGCACGTCAATAAACCGATTTACTATTTTTTTTCGTCGAGTTCCATAAGTTATTGTGATGTAAATATTAGTTCAAAAATAAATTTGATATTTCAAAAACAAATGTTGTACCGTGTTAAACACGACTCACAAAAATACAAAAATAAAACAATCCAATCTCTTTATCAATGTCGAATCAGTTTCCAGTTGACAATATTCAACATTAATTAGTCAATATTAGTGCTGGGGTTTCTATTTAATACATGTTTTGAATGAAATACAATACATTTATTTGGGAAAATGATTTATAACTATATAGTGAGTTTCACGTGATTTATAATAAAATAAACTATATATGATTTTACATATTTTTTAATATTTCAGGATAATTCTGTATTTTTATTAAATATTTGGTATATTTCGTTGATTTCAATTAACAATTATTTAAATATATCGATTACTGTTCACATTATATATTATAGGCACTTTATTGGTACAAATTAGTTATTTGATTTATTTTTACTTATTTTCCGTATAAGTTGAACATGGCTAATGACAATCGTGACTAGTGACCTGTTTATGGCTTGTATTGTTCATAATATTAATTTTTTTCGTTTTTTTAAATTTATTTGTACAACATGCCGAAGGCAGTGCTTATCAAGTCAAAAATATTAAACTTTCTACGCGAACATTCGAATGAAACTTTTACTAGTGACAATAAGGTACTTTATTGTAACGCATGTAACATGAGTGTTTTGACAGCTCACATATTTATTTTAAATAATATTTTAATTTTTTTAATTGATAAAATATATGTACCTAAAATATTATTTAAGATTAATATTTTTTAAGTAACTCAACATATTTCAACATCGAAACATAAGAGTAATAAAGGATGTTCATGAAAAAAACCAATCTCAATAAGAAATAATTTTATAAATATTACGTTGTTTTTTTTTTTTATTAATTTATTAATTTTGCTACTTGCATGTATGTTTACATATTTTTAGATATTTGATTGATATATGTACATATTTTAGTTTTTATATTACATATAAATCCCAGCCCTAGTCATTATTAATAAACATAACGTCGTTATGTTTAAACGATTATTTGTAATTTATTTAAAGAACCGTATTATGACCGATGACCGCAGCACGTTGCTAGTTTGTAATACGAATGATTACGACTTTGTTATATTCGTTGTTCTCTTCTAATGATAAGTTTTATTGATATTACATTATTATGTGGATACGGTTTATCGGCTTATGAATTAGTTATCAGTCGAGCACTCGACACTCGAGCAAGTTACGTAATTACAAATACATCGTTATTTTAATATGTTAGTGTTTGTGTTTCTTTCTAAACAAATAATGATTATTAGGATATTACAGAAACAAAAACCATAAAAATCGGTATATCATCAGAAATTTTAAAAATACGACAACACTTTTTTTAGGAGGGGAGGGACATAGCATTCCTATTTCCGTCTATAAATATCATTATTTGGGAACGCACGTAAAAAATATTTCACGTTTATTTGTTCTAAAAATCAAAAATGTTTTTTCTTCCGGATTTATTTCACGGTTTTAGAAGTACGCACCACTGCAGTTATTATTGAAAGCAAATAATTTTAAAAAAAGATAGCGAGTCTCGGATGACGTGGATGTCGGTTCAAGTGGACTACTTCAACAGACATTTTAAAGTTGTACTTTTTTTGGTTACTAATTTCAAGCCTTGTAGGGTCATCGCTGTTTCCGCTACACTTCTTATTCCCAGGAGCTTGAGATCTTCCCTGACTCGATCAGTCCACCGCTGTCTTAGTCGTATTCTTGATCTTTTTTTTGTCTCGTTTCCATTTTGTGATCTCACGTAATGTTTGGCTATCTGCTCTTCAGACATGTCCGGCCCAGATTATCCTTCTACTTTTGCGAATTTCTACTATGTCTGGCTCATTGAACATTGCTCTCAGTTCTCGTATTTGTTCTGCGTTTATATGTGTTATCCTTCTCGTTTCTATTGGGACCACAGATTATACGTACGATTTTCCTCTCGAATAATACTAATATTTTTTCGCCCGACTTTGTTGACGTCCACGATCCACATGCATACAGAACCATAGGTCCAGTGAACACTTTATGTAGTTTTAGTTTCTTTTTTGGACAATAACCTTGACTTAAATAATGGTGTAAGAACGAAATAGCACTTATTACTTGCCGTATTTTGTATTATTTTTTTTTTTTAATTTGAAAACAATGATAAATCATTGTATTCGAAGAACGATTTTGAACGGACGATAGTAATAGATTATAATTAGGGTTTGGATTTCAATGCTCTAAGAAACTTCAAAGACGCCTTAATAAAATACTATTTGATGCACTACAAAAACTTACTTTGTTCAAGAAAATACTCTAAAATGATTACGTTTGTAATCTCATCGATACTGACCTACAACTTTTTATTTTCTACGTAAGCTCTTATAGAATTAATTGTATTATTGGATCATTCACTTACGTAGTTTTTCCGTATTGTTGATTCTTCTGGAATGTATTGGCCGGTATCATTAGAGAAAAAATTTCGAAAACTTGTATTTTTGAGCTTATCAAGAGAAATATTTGCAGATATCATCATTTGATAAAGATCTGCATTACATGTATTACTTGTCAGCACATTGTTCAAAAGCAGCTGAGTGATTTCCCTATCTTTTTTTTTTTTGTTTTTTTTTTCCCAATCCACGTAAATGTTTATCTCTTGCCGCATGTTGAGTCACAATGAATTTTTTTTCAGTTGCTATTTTAACATTACAAATTTTGCAGTATATAATGCTACTATCAGTTGAAAATGTTTCTTCTCCAAATTCACTAATACAGGCACGTAAACGGCATACATCGGAATTTTTACTTTCGGCATGTTTTAAATTAAATTATTAAACAGATCAATATGCTTGAAATACGCTATACGAGTAGCTATATACAATACTAAACATTTGATACATATGTTGTTTAATATACTTAGGTATTAGTACAAAACACAATCGCATCTCGATGTTTATCGCAGTTAATTCAAGTCATATGAATCGTCGAATAATAAATTATTTATCGTTTGATAATGAAAATGTTCAAATAAACTGTACAATTTTTTGCAATTAACTGTTCACTGTGACTGTGATCTTCGTCATTATACGTAAAGTACACAAAATATAAAAATATATCGAAGCAAATAAATCATCTTTAAAACGTTTTAATTTTTGAAGAGATAATTTGATCTAAATTTATACATTTCTAAATAATGTACGGAAAATGACTTTAAAATAAAAATATACCCTAAAAATCAATAAAGTTAATAAAATGCAATAAAATGCAAGATAAAAGTTGCATTTTTTAATTCTTTGATACTTGAAACGAATTTTGTGCTTGGAAAGCATTGTTTTAGAGCTTCTGAAAAACAATGAAAATTGAATTAAAATTCGAACTTTAATTATAATTAATGAATATGATAATTATTTGATATATCTGAGACTGTATTCAATTTTGAGCTTTTAAAAAATACGATAACTGCCCATGCCAAAAATGTCACCGGTTTTTATCACAATTTTTAAGATTGTTTTTAATTACGCGTAAAGAAACTACTGGAAAATCGAAAAACGTGTCAAACAAAGTACTCACTAGACACAAC
Source organism: Schlechtendalia chinensis (assembly GCA_019022885.1). Classification (NCBI taxonomy): domain Eukaryota; kingdom Metazoa; phylum Arthropoda; class Insecta; order Hemiptera; family Aphididae; genus Schlechtendalia; species Schlechtendalia chinensis. The sequence continues at coordinate 3,374,059 of CM032339.1, read as the reverse complement.
TTGTTATCAGAACGTCGCGAGTCATGTCGAAATCGTTCGAACATTTTTTCTACACGGAAAAGTGTTAAAACAAAATAAATATAAATAAATAATTTTATAAATAGTACTTTTTTGTTTTACTCAAAATTTGAAACGGACCATCGCGATCATTGTTAGGTAAACGAACCTTTTCACTTTTCCCCCGTAGTTGCTTATAAATGTATGCAAAAGTTTCCCTGAAGTCTACCGGCCCTCATCCATTAAACAATTTCTACTTGTTTATTATATTACTGAGCGCCTACTGCCTGTAATATTGATGACAAGACGTGATCACTGTGTCTTTGTACACTTGTATACGATACAATTTATGACCCGTACGTTTTTTGTTGGACTTTCACTTATCGGGGTTTTCAAATAGAATGATTGTGGGTACCCTGTGCATTGTCGTCATCGTTTGATCAAATATAATGTTACATTTCCGAAAATTTGTGATATCATTACACCGATACTTATGCACAATTTCATACGGGTTTTCACGTCTATATGATCGCTAAGTTGAATGCGAATTTCAATAATGTACGGATGGTTCATTAAACTTCACAAACTCACATTTTGTTTAAATTCAAAAATTGTGTTTATATACGTATTTATATTATTGTTATTAGTATTATTATTAGCATTATTATTAGTATTAGTGATGTTACGTACTGTTCAGTTTTCGAACCGAACTGATTTTATAATTGGAAATATTCGAACCGAACAAAACACAAAATAGTTTGGCTCGAATATCGAACCAAGGAAAATTAAATTCGTACCGAATTTATCCTCCAGTACTCAATTTTTTGTTATAACTCAAAAAAAAATTGATTTTAAATACTAAATACCAATATCATTTATTTTATGAATTTATAATTAATTATTTTAGTTAACCAACATTTAAATGAAACGAGTACTCAGATGTTTAAATTAATTTAAATCCTTTGAACTTTTTATGAAGTTCGGGTTTGAGTTTGTTATAATTTGAAAAAGTTTGGTTTGAGTTTAGTCGTCCTCAAAAATTTGAGTTCGTATCATCACTAATTATTATTATTATTATTCATTACATATCGAATTTTAAATGCGTATAATTACTGAAAAAGTCTATAATTATATGGGAACACATACTATATAGTAGACTACAATTTGTAATTTTACCATCAATAATGATTATATAATCATTTAATATTTAGAGGTTACTATTGTATACGTGTATACACATAATAAAATATTTTTTAATCTGAATTCGTGTAGAAAATAATCGAAATGTTTAAATGTCTAATGCTTGCCTTTTAATTATATTATTCCATATTAATACCTATACTTGAGCATACGAATTGTTTTTTTTATGTTACAGGACATGTGGTAAATAGATTAAATACGCTTTATTTTCAGTATAAAATTAATGCGTGAAAATATATTTTTGTATCAACTGACGTTTTTCAACTAAACTAAATTATTTTCACAGTTTTTAATTCTGAGTGATGCGCCGTTTTACTATCGTGTGTTTTTTAGAAAGAAGATTTCGCGGACTCAGAATTATAGTTTTATTCAATTCTGTAACATCCTTACATATATTCTTTGAAAATTTGATGCGATGACTGTTTTTTATTAAAAAAAAACCTAACCGATTTTGAGAATAACAACGAACACCTACCTCTAAAGAATATTTTGAAAAATGTCAAAAAGTGGCTTCTCTCGGAAAATTGAACTTTGATCCGAATCATATTCCCAATGCAATCATGTATTGTATCGTGAAAATACTAATAGCGTCGCGCTGCGTATTACAATAATATTATGTATTATACAGACTTCGTTCGGTTAAAGAACATCGAAAAATGTATATTTTTAATATTCAAGCATGAACCTTTGTTCTTTTTGAGTAAATTTTGTTAGAAAAACATCGCTTTATATATATATATATAATAAATAATAGTAATAATAATAATAGATAGTCCGTTAATCTTGTACTATATTCAAAAGTTTTAGAAAGTATCAATTTTTGAAATTTTTCTACTGTTAGACAATCCAAAAACAATAATAAGGTTAAGATTACCTGATTGAAATTAACATTAGCTAAAAGTGTATAGCAAAATACCAAATGTCTTTATTAATATAATTTAAAATACCACTCACACGAGTAATTATAACAATTTAAGAGCCTGTAATTTATTATTATTATTATTATTAAAATAATTGAAATCGTTTAACATTTTAAAATCTTATTAGGATTATTAAGATGTTGTTAAACAGTGTTAATGGATTTCCTTGCTGACCTAACATATCTAACCGTCTCTAATATAAACGACGTTGTTTTTCGGTAGTTTTTGTAATTCTTTTCGCAATCGTCAAATTTCAAAAACTACTTTTTTACTGTACCATATCCAATTTTTAATCAATACTAAAAGGAGTCGTATACTATCTATAAGGCGTTGTAATTACTATGCAAAATCGATAATACGGTAGAGATTAAAAAACAGAATAATATTAAAACCGATATAATGTATTTTTCGCTTTACTGAGACTTGAAAAATTATGTTCGATAAATTATTTAAATGTACCGGTTTGTTGTTCTGTGCTGAGTATTCATTATTTTTTTAATTGTGTCTCATCACATTATTATCTGTCAGTTGATAGTGGACAATGATTTAAAGATTATTATTTATTGTTGAATATGTATTATTCTATCAAGGAAAATATCATAACTAAAAAGTAATATCATGCATCAAAACTATAAGTCAACCTTTCTGCGCGGGACACATACACATTGTACACTATGGTTAGTGTTTATGTGTTTAAAAATAATGCATACTAATTTATATATATATAAAACAATGTTTATACATAATATGCAAAATAGACTAACGTAAAATTATAGTTTTTTCGTTTGCATTAAATGCAATTAAATTTTGGTAAATAAATAGAAAAAATAACAGAAATTTTAGAACTACAGCGATTACGACAACGTTTTAAAAACCTAATCTAAAATTACAATCTTCTCAAATGCATTTCTAAAAGTAACCTTAAGTCGTAACTTTCTAAAGACGTTTTAAACACCCAAACGAACATGCATATATTTGTTTGGTTTTGCAAAATCACATGTAACTAGATTATGTGTAATTTGCATTCTCCTGGTCTGTCAAAATAATACATTTTATCGGATACGAATATAATCAGTGGCGGCTCGTAGTCGCTGATGGAGGGAATGTGACTTTAAATATGGAACAGTCTTCTTTTCGAATTTAAAAAGAAAAAACAGAAATGGCTAATAGTTTATCAGCAATAGCCCGATCTTCCTATTGCATGATCCAAAATAATGTTCTACGTCCGTGTTTCTTAACGAGTATGTCGCGACACACAGGTGTTTTGCCGAATAAATCCAAATATGTCACGAAGTATACTGAACAACACAAAATGTACAAACATTTTTGACACAATTCACAAAAGTTAATAGATATTTGATATAACTTCTATTAATATTAAAAATAAGTTGTCTGGTTTCGACATGTATCATTATCGTTATTCTGATTCTGTATGATAGCCATTGTTCAATAAGTGCCCACCGTTTATTTGTCGATATTTTGTTTATTTTTAAACAGTGTATGATTGAAAACACGCGCCGTATTCGTACTTCACTTTATTTATATGTTCAGTTTTTATTTACTTCTATTGTCGAATGTAGACAGTTTTATTTCCGTAATTTACTAAAAAAAAACAATAATTTTATGCTACTAATATTAAATAAAATGAAGATAATTTCAAAACAGAAAAAACTCTTCACTTCCTGTAAATTATCAAGTTTTAAAAAGTAATCAAAAAATCCTTTTAAAAAATGCAAAGGTAAATATCGTACATACAACGAAGATTGTTTAAAAATAGGATTTTTTTGGGTCGGTGACGAACGTTATCCTATTTTTTTTTCTGTATTATTTGTAACGTCGTAATTGTGTGAGGTAGCTTTTTCTGCATTGAACGAAATAAAAAACAAAAAAAAACAAAGGTTAATTATTGTCAAAGAGGAATAAAGAGTCGCTTTATCAACAATTTCGTCACGTATGAATATGTTATGTAAGAAATATCAGTCTCGAATTTCTCATTAAAATATTTAATGCTTTTTTATGTCATAGTTTTTTTTTTGTTTTTTTTTACGTTTACATTACTAATTAAAATTAAATATATTAAATAATATTTATCATACCCGTTATCTATATTTTTTTATTGTGTTTCGAAAAGTATGAAATATTTTAATAGTGTGTCGCCATAATACAAAGGTTGAAAAACATTGTTCTACGTGCTTATGAATCATACAGGCCGGGGAAAAAATTATCGTTGATATAACAGGTTTTTTGCACACAAAGTAATGTCAATACTTGTACATAAAAATTGTATATGCTATCCAAATAAATTTAAAACTTTAGTTGGCAAAAACTTCATTTCTGACACTAGTTTGGTATAATATCGCGTGTGCAATGAAACGTACGCCAGAACACGAATAGTAAGTAAAGGGCGCGTACTAAAATTTTTACATAAAAAGTAAAAAGTCCCGAAAAATACCGTTGCAGTCTAAATGTTAATAAATAATAAATTGTGATTTTATTATTTGGACGACTCGGCACGAGAATAAAAAACAAAATAACACGATATGAGTACATATTGTAGTAATACCATTTCGCATTCTCATTGGCGTTATAGATATCGAATAGTATCCATTTTTATTTGTTCGAATAGCTTCTTACATAGCTACTTGTATATATCAAAGTATAATTAAAGAATGGAAGTAATATTAATGCTTAACACGTTGCGTAATTGAAGATTAAATAAAATTGTGATCTATTTGTTCTTCATAGAGAATAGATTTCGATAGGCCGTCTTCATTACACTCTGCTAATTTTTTTATTTTTTTTTTTTATTGCGTTAATAATATTAGTTGATGTTTCGAAATCGAATATTTCATTATTCATGAACATTATCCAAATAATAAACTGTATTGAAACAAAATTAGTGTTAATTTCGGATTATTTAAATTAACAATGTTTACACTTACAATCGTGGGAGTAAGACGTGCATTATACTCATGCCTTGAAGAAACGTCATTCCTTGATCTGTAAACATGGACATATCCGAAAAGAGTAATGATAATATTTTAATCCACCAAAGTTTTAATAAAATTATAATTCTCATACGATAAATTGTTCAAAAAAGTTCAAACTTTTGAGCTTAGAAAAAATTAATCTTTAAAATAGGCCAAGAAAATTTTGGTCTCTTGGTACTTGCACTATTAATAAATACCCCGACAATAATATTCCTTTCCATCCTGCAGATAGTTGTGTCACAAAACTTAGTTCTATTCTTTTACTATGCTACCGTGTCCATACTATCAGTGTCACGTATGAATCCCTTAAATGACTAGGATTTTCAGAAAGATTACCAGTAAAATTCTAACGCTTTGAAGTCGTGTTATTCCGTTATTCTCTTGTGAGACTAATAATAATTGAATATTGTTCAGTAGAATAAGATAATCTAACAATTCAGAAGAGCTTTCAAATTGAACACGTCCAATATTAGTATTTAAAATATGCTATTTATTATCAGTGGTGTATTGGTGGTCATATGAGGGTAAACGCCGTACACCCAGATCCCTGTTTTCAGTTTTTGCGTATGTCTTAAAACTAAAAATGTAAAATATTTTGGGTATACACGGGTATACGCAAGTTAATTTATGGTCGCCACAAAATTATCGAAAAATATTCAATTGTAGGTTTTTCTATAAAAATATAACCTATATGTAGCTAACTACTTTTATTTAACTCTGAAAACAGAAAACAACGAGATTTTGATCAATGCCACTACATAGTACGCCTGTACATTAAATAATGCGTATAATATTTCATATGTAGATGTTTATATTGTTTTAATAGTGTACTCGTAATCCGAATAATTCAGTAATCAGAAATCGTCGATTATCTGTAAACTCTTTAAAGAATATTTTGTCTTATCAAGAACAATTTATCACAAGTGCAAATATTATTAATTTTCCGGTCTCTTTATAAACAAATACACGCGTATATTATTCACTTTCACACGGTCGAATGCTATACTCACGCAGCATTATTAGTTATTTATATATAAATTAATTAGTTAGTTACTAGGATACCTAAAGTTTATTAAAACATTAATTACTGTATATCTTAGCTCTAATATCGAAAATAAAAATTAAAAACGTATACATACACAACAAAATTACTAACTTCGTTTCATCTATGCCAGTGTCCAAAAAAGGTAAAATTTTCCCACAATTTTTTTTTTATGCATGTTAATAGTCAATTTAACTTTTTATGTTGAAAAAATCAGTGTTAGTGTAATAGTTAAATAAATTAAATAGAAGATAATTCAAACTGTTATTATGGCTATATAGTCCTTTGTTGAATTAGAAAAAAATCTGTTAAAATGGATAAAAATAAAATTAATTGTCCAAATGGAGATGTTCTACATGATAAACAAAAGCTGCATTGTGTATGCTCAAAACGGATTTACCACCAATGATCACAACAAATTTAAAATTATTAAAATTGAACGAGATTTCAACGAACAAAATAATAATACAATATAATATATAGCTTCATAATTTTGATTTGATATGGGGATTGCAAATCTAAAGTATGAAAATGAAAATATTAGTACTTAAATAACAATCATTTTTCGAGCCGAGTAAACATTTTTTTGGTAATCAAATGTTTAAAAATGGGCAAATACCTTTGAATTTATTTACCAATATACCACTGGTTTCATTGTGTACTTAAAATAGAGTACCATCCTCACAACTATAATCTGATTTAGCGACCCTCTTTGGCAGGCCTATAATATAAGCCTTTAATAAACATATATCATTCCTGAACAAATTTAATGGTCAAATCGATTTTTTACGCTATTTGCCTGTTTGAAATTTAAAGTTTCTCGCTGTACTACAAGAAATAAGGCAACGTTTCTGGTCCTCAGATGCACCACTAGCTGTCGACGCAACGAACACTTGTAACGAGTTATGTATCTCTCCAATTTTGATTCCTCCTTAAAAATTCTCGTATGCTATAAACCTATATTGTTAGTTTTCTGTTTTGCATATTATTATTATTATTATTATTGTCATCATCATCGTTCGTAGTATTACGAGTATTATCAGAACTTCTAAAGTACTTTGGGGGCTTGACACTGCAAATCTGTTTAGACTTTTGTGTTACAATACATATTATTTCAAATAAATAAATATAAAATATGACGTTTAATGATTATGTAAACGTCATTATGTAATAATGACGATTGCACACGATTGCATTTTCATTGTAACACGCGATATACCAAAGAATTGTGCGAAACACGCATTCTGTTATATTCTGTTTTGTCTATCACGATATTTAGTTTACGTCTTAGCTTGGCGTCTTTTGTTTTCCGTCGTAATCACAATATAGTAATATTATTACGTACACAATTATTACTAACTGACGATATTATGATGCGAGCTTTCCCCAAACAATTGTGCTAAAATATACACCTGGTACATAATAATATGTATTTTAACTAAACACGCCACACCATAGACGATGCAGTTTTCATGAAACGAGTACAATATTCACATAACCCGCGGTGTGTGCAAGCGTATGCAAAACGATATAATAATAATTGTATGCGTTTCGATTTAATTACTGTAACACACAGTGTGTAGATTGGCGAACGTTAAATTTGTCGATTGATTTTTGCGCTCGTCTTTATTTTTTATAAGAAATGTATACGATTGTTTAAGTTGTTCGTGTTCTTGGCGACAACGTACGCTTTTAACTTTGTATTTTGACGCACAATACATTTTAACGAGCATATTTATTTTTAATATCGCTTATACGGAACGAGAGTTTATTATTTATTAACATTTGAAGTTTTGATGATGAAATGTAGGGAAATAAGTTTTTAGTACGCCCCATTACCATAGTTACTTAACAATATTTTAAATGTTAATAATAAACAAACTGTTGGTTTGATTTTCGATATTTTTACATCGATATTTTTAAATATGAAATTAAAAATATAAGTTTCGGTAAAGTAAAAAAAAAAAACGCCAAAATAAATATTGCTATTTATTTTGTAAAAATGTTGTAAATACCTGAAGTTTTTTTTAATTAAATGTGAAGAGATCTCGAAAAATGTTTATTTAAACGTTATATGAATCACCAAGTAAATATTCGGAAGTTGTTAACTTTGTACTTCACGAGTACGTGTTTTGCGAACGTCTCGGCAAAATATCATTTAAATGAGAGGTCTCGTAAACCTGAAGTAACTGAAGTAAACCATCAGTTATTGTTATAAAAATTATAATTATTACTATAATGAATTCTCAATGAAAATAGGAATGATAATTTATTTTCACAATTAAGGATTAAGGATCTTCATTTGGAACGAGACGTCAGGTCAGATCTGGCGGCAAGCGCAACGTCCCGCTCTTGACCTACCCGTTCGCCGTCCCGAACCATATATCTAATTTATAGACAACCGGTGTTCGCGACCAACGTTTGATAGTGTTATCATCGTCGGTATTAAACTATACCGATCACTTTTCGGCTAATTCCTATACGGCTTGGAGTCGGTTTGTTTTTTCACGCTTGATTATTCAACGTGACAATGTTGACATAGTCCCGTCGTATTTAAACAGAACACGTCGATTACGAACGTACGTCGCGTATACTATTCGGCACGGTTTCCCGTCGAGGTCGGCGGCGGCGGCTTCTTTTCATCTTTGTAACGTGATTATGTAGTTTGGAAGTGAAATGTTTACCACTTACGCGGTTACGAGGTCGCTTGTGCTCTCCGGACCGACGGAAATCGCCGGCGCGGAACGCATGTTTTTTATATGAATTTCCGCGAAACACATACTGGACATCGACAATTTAAAGTTTGTTTCGTGACAAACTTGTCGATTGTAAAAACAACAATATTATCTTTTACCTTTTTCACGTCTTATGAACGAGTGTTCGAGGAAAATCATATCGTTTTTATCGTTAATGTATATCACGTATTGCCCGCTTTATAACCCGCTATGTACTGAACGGTTTATTTTAATTTATTGCGGCGTTTTTTTTTTTTTTGGAGTGATTGTTTTCACAAAACAAGTATCTACGTTTTTTTTTACTTGAATTCCTATTCGGTAGGTTTCAAATCAGTTTCGTACCTACCGAACGTATTGTTCAACGTTCCGTGATCAAATTTCACACTTTATATATAGTTAGTATTCACTCGTTTAGATTAGAAACGTAGAAAAGAAACCCCGCATTGTTTTAAAGTAGTTTTCGACGGCAGCGATGGCGAAAGAGAAATATACCCCTTTCCATGATAACGTGCGCGAGTAGAATGTTATATTATACGTATGCATAGCTTGGGTTGTGTGTTAGAAGTTTTTTTTTGTCGACCAGTGCGATCTGGCGATCGACTAGTCTGTACGCGTACGTATATTGTCATGTATTCTATCGTACGGTTAGAAATTATGTTCTTATCTACGCGATTAGACACGAACTAGACGAACGACGTCCGGGCGCTGGCGGAACGAGGGGGGAACGCGACCGAAAAGGTAGTGTACGTCAAAGTTGATAGTACGCGTAGACATCTTTACGGGCGAACGTGGCGAAAATATATAACGGAAACATGGAGTGTTGCTGTGAAGCCCATGCTCAGTTGTGTTTGATTGTTATTTGATTGTTTTCGCGGTCAAATAATCAATGTAAACAATTGAACAACCGTACGTACCAAACACGAAACATTCCGATTTTTTTTAGAAATGTCGAAGAGTGGTTTCCATTTCATCCTTGCGTTTCCGTCCGACTCCTTGATCTGACTCCTCGTTTTGGTATTACACACAAACACTGTCACAATGAAGTCATCATCATTAGCGATGAACGTCCCCGAGAACCGGTAATACACGAAACGCGTACAATATTACCGGTGTTTGAATTGGAAAACAATTAAACGAGGTGTGCAAAAGGGTAAAACAAATGCGCGTTCCCGACGAATTAAATGGCTACGACGTTCTCGGCGTCCCATCGAGAAAAATCAGAAGGGCTACGTTAAAAATATTTTTTAAAAGATGAGGTTCTCCCACGAACCCCCTCACCTCCTCCTCCATTCAACCACTGACCATTATATTTACTATACTTATTACTTAGGGCATATGAGTTCTGCAGTGGTTTTATACGTGTATATGCGTTTGTCTGCGTGTAACAAACGCAATGTATTATTCATGAACTCCGTATCCGTATGTCCTATACTGTGTATGTTCTGTAAGTCCCATGACACCCTAAGTGCTTCAGCTCTGCAGCGACCGAATATTTTGAATGCGATTCCGTCGGTTATATCTACAAAAAAAAGTTCCGGTTTGATGATAACAAATTCAAAAAATAGATAATAATAACATTTAATTTTTGAAAATTTTGAAAATTTTTGTTAACTTTACTCTTCTACGCAATTTGAAACAGAAATTATTCAAATCGACAAAGTTAGAGCAGATTGAGTTTTTGATTTTCGCAATGTCAGCAAACGATCGTATTTGGCGCAATTGGTTCACGTATCGTAATTAAAAAAAAATTAATCGTTTGAAATAATAATATGCGTGCTACTGATTTTCAAAACTTGAATTAATTTTAAATCGTGTTTTAAAGCTGCCTTAATGAGTAATGTGCCTTGGAAGTAATGCGTGAACAATTCCCAAAGAGTCGTCGGTGACATATAAAAAATAATTAAAAAATTAAAAAATAAGGAATACGAGTATATATCTATGGATTATCATAAAAAAGTCCACATTTAAATAAAACGTAGGCAGTCAGATGCTTTCGCTTTATGCTAGCTTAAATTTTTACTCAATTTTAATATGCAAATATGTTCATTTAATAAAAAAATAAGATAAAAAAAAATTATTTTATTATTTCGTAAAAACTATTGGTTTGAAATGTATGTGATCAAATTAAAATTTTCTCAACTGTTGAAAAAATCGTGTCTAAAAACATTTGTTTGGTACGGTGATACTTGGGGTGTTATGGAACTTATGAAGACATTTTGTATATATATATATGTGTGTGTGTGTGTGTGTGTGTGTGTGTGTGTGTGTGTGTTTGAACCAGAGCAAAGGCTATTTCGAGTAGCACTATAAAAAAACAAATAAATAAATACGTAAAAAGAATAAAAACCCTAATATTCTTTGGCGGGTTCGTGAAAAGGTATATATATATATATACTGTATACCTTTTTGTAATCAGCTCGCGCGCTGATTGTGAACGTTAAACGCGTTCGCTGGAGAGCTTAACACACACGTGTGTATCATTAAAGTGTACATTGTGTACACCAATACTCGTGGTAATGTGTTCAAATAGTTTTTTGAGCACGAGATGTTTTTTTAAAATTTAAAAAAACGTTACACGTGTGATGTGTTCCGATACTATTTGTTACACGAATTGCGAACAGTACAGTTTTTTTAAATAAAAGATACCGACTAAATATACAGTATTTTGAAAGTATTCAAAACACTTTCATTAAGTGTTTCAATAATACGTTTAAGACGGTTTTTTTTTTTTTTTTTAGCGTTCACTAAAATACTTTCCAAAAGTATTATTTACGTTATTGTAAACGTTTGTACCTACACGCATGTGTATATTTTGTGTGGGGACGTCTTTTTAATTTTAATTTCTGTGTTTGGCTCATTGTTATCATCTCCTATTTTATGCGTTGCACAACTATGGAAATGTAACAATACATTGGATACGTCCTGTGTGGACGGAACAGAAAAACAAGTAATTCGTGTGTATTTTTCATCATATTTGTATGGCAGGTTTATACGTACGAGTATTTATTTTTTCGACGAGTTCTAAGGGAATTTTTTTTTTTACGTAGGGGTACCTAACCTTTATATATATATTAAAATATATTTATGTATATTTGTGTGTACACATACACACACAAATCGTGTCAAATTATTTGTCGTCGACGAAGAAAGAACTCCTCGAAGCGAACGCGAATAGATGGTACTTCAAAGGCAAATTGCACAATGTCCGACCCTCTTTATGTAGTATAACCCTCCCGCAGCTATTTTCTTACCCTGTTTGACTTAAAGACGAAAAAAAGGGGTTCATTATTCACGATGACGTAAGTATTGCGCAAAGGGAATCAACGAAATGTAATACTGTCGCCGCCGACACCCAATACATATTATGTATACACGATTATGTATTTGTATGTATATGCTAGAGCCGTATGTTTTTTTTCCAAGCATGGCTCGGTCGAATCCAAAAGAAAAAGTATTTAAAATAAGCTCGGCTAGGCTCGAACAAAAATTTAAGACTCATGCAAATCCTTAAGTCACATGATAAATACACCGGCCGACTTATCAATATCCACCAACATTGTTTTTCAGAAAGAAACAGTAATCTAATATTATTAAAAACTTCAAAACTTGGCAAAATAGTATACAAGTAGTACAAGATTCGAACTATGTATCAAAATGTACAATTTTATCGTTTTTATTTTATATATGTTTTGACATTATGTCCTTTTCTATTGTGTTTTACGACGTTTTTATCTAACTCTGTTTTTTTTAAATATTTTACACAATCTATGTCAAGTGTATACTGTACAAATTTACAAATTATTAAAAATTAGAGTCGATAAAAAAGAAACAATTTTTTCAGGAGGTTTATTTTAAATTCTAATGCAAATTCATTTTAATATTAATTATTTATTTATTAAATTGATTAGCTACAATTTAAAGGTTTTACATTTTTAAGATTTAAATTGATTTTTACTAATTCCAAAAAATATGTAAGATATCAATAATTGTATATAATATATATTTACAGCCCACTAAATTTATATTAAAAAATGGTAATGACTTAAGGTAAATTTACTATTAAATAGTTTAAAGATGGTAGCAATGCGAAATTAATTTGAACTTTACAAGAAATTGGTAAATTACACGATGAATATCAACATATTGATAGTTCAATATGGCGGTGAGGCAGGCACGGGCGTTTTTCTTTTCACTTCTACGTCACAGCTGTCTGCATAGTTTGTTAAAAATTGTTTATTACTATTGTGTCCATTCGATCTAATCGAGTTTGTTATAACGAATTGGTTTGGATTAGAAAAAAATTCGTATGTACATAGTCGCGTAAAGTATTCGGAATTTAAAATTCAATTGGCAGCGTTTAAATTATGTACGCGACGTGTTATAATAAATAACCGATTAGAACATTTTTACATCATTACTCATAAAATTGGAAAAACAATTTTTTTACTTCGATTAGTAACAATAAATAGTTATCAATTAAAAACATCGGTATGCTTAGGTAGGTGTATATATATATATATAATAATATATATATATATTATGTGTGTAGGTCATGATAAATGACGATACATATATTTTTTTATTTAAAACGTAAAAATTGGAAACACTATGAATTTTATTGAAACAAAAAATGTCATTATATGCATACGTGAAAATATTCCATTTGAACAAAATCCAAACTAGCACGTTGACTGTCGAATATACTTTTAAAAAAAAATTGTATTACACGATTTCCAATTATTTTTAATATCGTTTTGAGTATATAATAAAATACGTATTAAATTCTAAGTTTAAAATCCTTATAATTGAATTATAAGTTCAATAAAATTAAAAACAAAACAAAAATAACATTTACATATTGAGAATTTCTAAATTCTCTAGTATTTATAATTATTATTTTAATAATAAATATAAGTATATGTTTTATAATATATATTCTTTTTTAATTTTTCCTGTCATTAGGAGCATACCGCTAAACAAATTCTTCTCCATTCCCCCTATCCACTGCCGCTATCCTCCACTAGAAATCGGCTTCCACTTTTTCTATACCATGCTTGACACAATATTCACAGCGTAATCGTGGTCTTCCCGGTGTTCGCTTACCTGAAAGGTTTTCTTCGATGGTTGCTCTTACTAAAGACTAGTGATGGGCACTGGGTAAATATTTTATTTTGGGTAAATATCCGGGTTATTTACCTATAATATAAATACCTCTTCAAAATTGGGGTTTTCCTTTTGGTATCATTGCCATGTTGTTAATATCGTATTTCGGTATGTAAATAAAAATACCAAAGACGTTGTATATTAATTTTTATGTTAAATTTTTTATGTTATATTACTTATGTTTGTATTAAAATATAAATAACTGAAAAGAAAATATATTTTTGAGGTTTTTGTTTATTTACAAATACTTTTCACCGAAATAAAATAAGAAATAAGAAATTTAAAATAAATACCTAAAATATTGGGTATTCAATTTAAATACCTGGTAAATACTCTCGGTATTTACCTCTCCCCCGCCCCCATCCAAAAAAAAAACCGGGTATTTGCCCATCACTATTAAAGATCCTTGTTTACTCCACGCATGTCCTGCCTATATCAATCTTTTCTTTGAGATTTCATTTATAATATCTAGCCTTTGAAAGAGTTCGTTCAGTTCATTGTTTTCCTCATTCTTCTGTTTGGGTATAAAAACAAGGGCCACATATACTTTTGAAAATTTTCCTCTCAAATACGCTTAATCTATATTCTTCCGCTTTTCTAAAGAACCATGTCTCGGAGATATAAAATTAGTGGTCGTATCAGTTTCATAATACATGTCTGTAATTTTAAGGTTTTTGATATGGATCTCGAGTTCAGTATTTTTGTCAAGGCTAAAGTAACACTTATTACCCTTTTTTATTCTTGTATTAAGTTCCAATCTTAAGTCATTGTTTTGTATTAGAAAATGACCCAAGTACTTGAAATAAGCCAGTGTTATAAAGATGTGTCTTTCAACGTGCATAAATTGTCTCTGTTAATATCATTTCTTCCAGCTACTTATTATTATATATTCTGTGTTTTCGTCGTTGATACATTCGACCTTTTCCACTGTGCTCGTTAGTTTTATATATATATGTTCTACTTCTACTTGGGTATTTTCTAAAAAATCTGTCATCAGCAAAAGCAAGAAAGTTTATCCTTAAATTGCCTAGTGTTAATCCATCGCTAATATTCATTTTTCTGATACTAGATTGAATAGCAATAGACAGAGTGCATTTCTTTGTCTAATGCCCTTGATAATTTTAACTGGGTCTGACGTCTTCAATGCTAATTTTTGTGTTTTTGAAATTAGTTTTAATTATGTTCACCATCTTAATGGAAATGTTGAACTCCTTTAGTGTATTTTTGAGACTTATTTTGTGAATGGAATCATATGCTATCTTATAATTTCCCGGACTGAATTAATAAAACAACCAAATATCATACTTCATTCAAAATGAGCTCCATTCGCCGCAATACATTGTTCAATACGAGTTTTATAGCGAGTCGTGGCTTTTTCAAAGTTCGAATAAGTAATCTTCTTTAGACCGTCAGCTACACCATTTTTGAATTTCCGTAATTGAGTTAAAGCGTTGAGCCTCAATTTTAGTATCAGAAACCAAAAGTAATCAGGAGGAAACTTATCCGGATAAGTATATGTTTATAGGCTTGAAACTCACTCGCAATTGTCAAAGAGTGTGCTGGTACATTGTCATGCAAAAGGAAGAAATGCCGACGTTGTCACATTTCTGGTCTGACGTGTTAGAAATTATAAATAATGTGTTTTTCGGATATATCCATGTTGTCACATGTTTGACAACATGGATATATCCGAAAAACACATTAATAATAATACTTTAATCCATGAAAGTTTTAATAAATTCGTGTTAGAAATTTACAAATTTTACAAATTTCATTTCATTTACCGTTATTTCATTAATTGTTGCATGATTTTTTTCTAGTAGGGTCGGTTAATTGTGGACCTTTCCTTTGTGAATTATTTTTGCATTACTCCCTGACTATAAAAAAAAAATAATATTTTCACTAGAAAAATTGTCTGAAGACAAAATTTCACTCTCATCAGCTCCATTGGAACTTGTTAAGAACCACCACTTGCCATATTCGTATCTTATAATTTTTGATATTTTGTCTATAATTACTTAATTGCAATGGTTACACAAGCGACTAGTACGGACTTCATATTATATTGTTATTTTTATATTCATAGTGCATTAAATTATCTGTGTTTGACTGTACACACGTAAAAACGTCTAATAATACATTAATTATCTCGTCGCAGAAATATAATTATAACATCGGCTTCAGTCGGAAACTAATTCAGTATATTAATAGTTATAAATATCATTGTGTACGGAAATCGAATCGACCCGACGAATGCATGCTATCATAATATTATCATACAGAAATTATCTGTAAATGTATAATAAATGTGCGTTTCAAACAATAATGTACGTTTTATTAAATAAATTTAATCTTATAATCAGTAAATAGTACACAATTTTATTGAAAAAATAATAATTACATGTACAGTTCAAGCCGCTTTATAATATTGATATACTGCAACATGTTTCATAGGTTTTATAGGCTATAAAACCTTTAATATATCCATGGTAAATAAATAATAATTTTGAACTCTGTTTCTTCGACGGCGAGCTAGTAAAATTTTTAATTTAAGCTATTATTCTCAAAGATTTCTTAGTCTTCATATGGGATATATGTTATATATTATAATATTTTTGACGTTTCCGAATAGTAATTTTATAAACAGTTTATTTTCTATACCTGCAATATAGTTTTTGTTATGTTAATTTTAATACGAGTACATCAAAAATTCGCAACAGAATTAAACACATTTTTTGATTATATATTTTTTTAATTTTTCTATTGCATATTTGAACGGAACAAGTTAAATAATTTAGTATTTCCTTATTTTTAAACAAATTCCGCATAGTTTATTATAATTCCCGTTTTGTTAAATTGCGGTATGTATGTCGTATACTTTAAAAAAAAATGAATAATTTTGATAAATTTCTCGTTTATTATTATATATCTTATTTCTAAAAATAGTTTATATATTTTATCAAATCATTGACCAAGATTACAATAACAATAACCGTATAAAATTATAGGCCATTATAATTGACTGATTCATATACAAAAAAACAGCATCGAAATGGATAAAACTTAGAATTAACGCGAACCATTTATTGTTTGGTTTAAACACAACTGTATTTATTTGATACTTTGAATGGTGATACAATCACAATGGTGATTTTTAATGTAATTTAATGATATTCGGTCCGACTTATTAGAATGGCGTGTTTGAGACGTTCAAAAATCAGATACTCAAAAAAACCTTATTTGATTTTTGAACAAAGGTGGAGGAATTTTTTTTTGAAATTAATGTCAAAATATTAGAAATTTACTTAGGCATCATAGTCAGGAAAACTAAATTCAAAATTACTTGTTCAACAGGGAAATAAACCTACATAAATATTTATCAACAGTCGAATTCCAACATCAAATCGTATTTGATTAAAAACAACAAACTTAATATTATTATAGAAACTCGCGACTAATGATTATATATAATCGTGTTATAATTATAATTTCAGCACAATTATGTGCCTTTAAAAACGTATTATTAAAACAATCACTTGCATATAATATATCAATTATATAGGATTCGTGCAGTGGCTTGCGTGGAAATAAATCGACTTAACGAATTCAACATATATGTTTGATGTTTAATTGTTTTCCGCAAAAGAACGTTGGTTGGATTTGTTTGAAAAAATCATAATAACGCAAACATATACTTAGAATAACATTAAACGACCGATCGCCGTTGTGACGTAATCGTAATGTCGTTTAGCATTTGAACAACAATTTTCCAGCCAGCAACACGGTAACATCTTAATATAGTACAGTTTGTAATGATTTTCGTGTTCGATTTCACATGTAAAGCGTACATATTCTATTGTTATAGTGCCATGTTTCGTGTGGCACTAATATAATCGACCGGTTTTATCTGCGTAGACGCTAACGAAATAAAATGTATCGTGTAGGTGCCGCATAATATTTCTGTCGTATCGTAGAATTTAACACGTTCGACGTAATTTTTCTTTTTTCTTTTTTTACTGGACAGTTTTTTTATTATTATTTTTTTTTATTGTTGTGATATGCCGATAACGCATGTTTTCGTGTGCGCGTGTGACGCACACGCGTTACAAAACAAATATGATACGCGCGTCCGATAAATCTCGTATGCCGTTTTCGAATAATAATAATACTACTTCAACACGAATATCAAAGGCATTTTCTTGTTCTAGATTTTTCAATGTTTCGTGTGCAGTCGTCTCCGCGGTTAGTATCTGATACGCCGTCACTGCAGCGTTGCACATCAACGTGAAGACACATTTTAGGGACGCATATCGCGGCGAATCGTCGACAACTCGTACGGACGAGTAATCGGTTTACTCTCTTGCAGTCTCTCCGTATACGCATTATCATATTCGGAAGGGTTTCGGCCGTTTCGAACGATAAACATCGCACGTCAACTACTGTTACACACACACACACACACACATATTTGTTATATTATATATGTAAATATACGCGACGGATTTTGGTTGCTTTCGTCATATCGTCGCCAGTTGATCTTCTTGGCCTGTAGTCGAAAACAAAATAAAAATACACGTAACGTTAAAACGAGATCGGTGCGCGTGGCGGCTGCTACAACGATGGCGTTTGTATAATGTAAAATATACGTATTCGACCGTATGGGCGTGTGTGGGTGTGTGTGTGTGTATGTATATATATAAAGATTTAAACACAATTTTTATTGTTATGCACCCAAGTATTATACCTATAACTTACATTATTTTATATGTATACACGCGCGTCGAAATGCATTGGCAATAAAATGATTGTTCAAGGTTAAAACGTTGTATACTTACGGGTGCATAATGCACAAATAGTAATTACATAGACGCGGTATGCGCGCGAATACGATCAACGTGTAAATACTTAGCACGTGCATATATATATATATATATGTATAATTTTAATAAAGCCGCACATGAACGAATTTTGTTTTTGTTTTTGTAATTCGCTTGTCCTGTTTTTATAATTTCTCGGGAGTGCGTGTTATTAACTTCTACCGGACAAATTTCCGTTGGCAAAAACGAAGGACGTGACGATGCGCGTTCGTTCACGAGTGCATCGAATATCTACGCCGCCGTAAGCATGCAATTGATGATAATGTATATGTCACGTACGCCCACTAAAGGAAATAATAATAATAACAATAACAATAATTATAGCAATTATAGTAATAATAATAATAATAATAATAATAATATAATGCAAAAACTAACTGTGATAATGCAACGCGTGTGGGAGAGGCCCCCTTTCAGACGACCTCGACACTTCACTGTTGCATGTTGCATCGTTGCACCGGGTCCGCGAGCGCATAATAAACGGTTTTTGTTGTCAATTGTCATACATCATAATATATCTACACACTTAACCATGAAGACATCATATCTATTGTTATACGGTCGAAGTTGAATAAAAATAACATCAATACAGGTACATGATATGCGTATACAGAAAAAAATTGGTCGTTGCGATTTCGTTTAAGGTCGCGTCGTACATACAATCGGTAGCGCCCACGGAGGTTACTGTGTAATGCAACTGCATTCGCTCTTGCGGCAGATGGATGGCTGGGCGGCTGGCTACGTTGACTTATTTTATAATCTGAGATTCTATATGTTTGCTTTTGAGTACAATAAATTAGTGAGAGCCCATACTCCGTAGGCACTAAGCGATCCAAGTCGGTTATTTATTGTTTTCATTCGAACATATATAAATCGATACTATTTATATATCAAATAGGATGTACTGACGTATAAAATACACCACGTGGGGGATGGGTACAATTTTAGTCGCACATGCGCTTGTAAATCCTCTATGCGCCACTGTATACAACTTCGAGGTATAATCGTAAGCTCGTACAATCGTAACTAAAACTCGTACTTAAAAATATAAAGAAATACGTAATGAAATTGAGAAAATAAAACGATATATTAATATTATAATTTGATAGTATAACACATTAGTTTCGACTCTTGTCGATCAAAGATATATACATGCATTTATATATGTACATACAGTGCTTGAATTGGAAAAACAATAGAAAAGGGATGTAAAACAAATGCGTTCCTGAAGAATTAAACGTTTTATTGACTTATATATGGCATCTTGGCGTCCTATTAAGAAAAATTAGAACGAGTACGTTAAAAATTTTTTAAAGTTTAACCATAACATGAATTTGCCCTCCGTCCAATTCAAGCACTGTATATATATAATATATATATATATAATACGTATACAGATACATGACAAAATAATATTAAATGACGAGTTTACTATATTTCTTCATGACCTCGCGTAATTTTTTTTTACATTTCACTTACTTATCCTATTTACATATTATTTTAATGCTATATTAAATTCTATATATGTCTGTTTTAATGGTATTACGATATAAGCTTATATAACCAAACAGATTTCGAAAAAAATCCAAATGTTTTTGAAAATTCATATTTTTTTTTCGTATTCAAATATTCAAAAGAAAAGAAAATAAGGCGGCTACCTTCAGATGCTGTGTAGATACAATATGTTAAAAACATATTTTATTTAAACTTTAATAAATAACCGTCAAAAACAATGTATTTGTAGAAAAGTTGAAAGTTTTAAAAATAAAACAATTTCAAAATGATTTACAGATATCAATAACTCTATCACAGTTATAGCATATTAACTGAAAATTTCAAAAACGCCCTATGGGCACAATACACTATGTTCATCTAATTCCCTAGATTTTGAAACCCGATTAATGTGTTTTACTTTTTATATGTACATATATTTTCATTCGATTTCCGCCAATACGTTTAATTTATTTATCGATAATCACTGATACGCACAAAAACGATATTTACTGTGAATTACACCTAATAACTTTATATTGTAATAGGATCATATGATAAATGAAACGATATTCAAATCAACGTGGTCGACTTTTAATGTGTACAGCGACGACGGTTCGACTGGTAACTGTTGTGATTGTATTGTGTTCGGCTGGCCTGCGACGGCAAAATAAATACAATACTATATAAAATATATTCAATACGAGAAAAAGGAAAAGTGATAAAAATAATAATAACAAATAAAGCTGATTAGGAGGTTTCTTTGAAGTGCAAATTGTGTGACAATGAAAAGCACACATAGAGGCGTACATTATAAAATAAAATAATTATAATATGCGCTTTGAATTTGTACGATAAAGCGACCGCGAATATTTTAAAATAATATTCGGAAATTCGTTTGAAAAGACGTCATGTAAAAGAGAAAACAAAAATAACGACAGAGAAAATTCGCTGTTCGAATTTTATTGATGTGTGTTGTAGAGTTACACCTACAATAATTATTACGCATCATATATATAAATATATATATTTATGTGTGTATATATTATGTAACGTATCATATAATTATTAATAATGGAGATTACAGAAAATGTAGACACTGAAATGTTTGTCATAAAATCGTTTTAACATTCAGGCTCGGGAACAACCATTGTTGGTGGCCCATATCGCAAACAAACAAATCGGTATACAAGCAAAACGAAAATAATTAATATTTCAAAATAAATTTGTCTTATAATAAATATAAGTAAAATACAATGATCAATTATGAATAAACGTATATATTAGGTACTAATATACTTTCTAGCATAAATACTTTATACTTAGGTAGGTTTAAAAAGAAAAAATGTTTCGGACTAACTCCTTTAGCGAATGTCATGACGTAAATTTAAGTTAAGAAATAAATGATAATATTAACATCAACGTTTTAAGCTTTTTAAATGAAAAATATTAAATTTATTTTATTTTTAATTTGTAAATTTTTTCATTTTTATGGTGCACATTTGTTATTTCGGCATTCATTTTAAACTCATTTTTTACGATGTTGTTTCTTCGCATTCAATGAACAGCCTTGAATTAATAATATTATATACATTATACATTAGTTAACATAAGATATTTAACACCAAACAAAAACTATAACGTGGGAACATACTAATTAATTTTATAAAATCTAATGATTTTTGTAGATTACAAAAAAAATAACCTTGATTATTTAGAAATATATTGTTAAATTATTTCACCAGTAACAATCGAACTGAAAAACATCATTTAAAAAAAAGTAACAATTATTTCGAACACTTAGTGGCTACCCTCTCACCATCGGTCCAGTCGTTCAGGGGCGGACTGAAAATTCACTAAAAAGTGTGAAATAATTCAAAAAATTCTTGTCGAAGTCGGCGCCAGATTTCAAATTGGCACATAGTATTTTGTTTATATCACTCCCAGACCAAATATTAAAGATACTTTATATTTAATTGTCAATTACACATTACATTAAAAGTAATTTATTACTCAAAAATAACGCCGACGTCGACAATGTGAATTATTTCACTCTTTTTAGTGCATTTTTTTCGGTTTTTTTATTTTTTTTACAAGTTTTTAGTTGTAACGGTTTGATTCAATTCACATGATAATATAATATAGCTTTCATTTAAAATATTAGGTATTATATTATGTTGTATAGGCCAATAGGCCATAATAAAAATGGTAGCTTAGGCCAAAGTAAAAAGTTTCTAGAGGGCCTGGGCAGGTATGGCCTCTTACCCGCCCTGCAAGTTCGCCCCTGCAGTCATTATGGTCACAGTCTCCGGACGTATCCGCGTAGCATACTCGAACGGTGGCGTGGCGAACGTTTTGAAGACAAGGAGTAGACTGTTTTTCCTAACACCCAACCCTACTTTATAAAGGCGACGAATGAGTAAAAAAAAATATATGTATTGTTTTTCTAAATACTTTCTGGCTTTTGTTTTCTTCCGAGTTCTATCTTCTAAGTTCTAATCAACATTTTTGACTAGTAAGTGCGACCACCACCCACCCACCTACTCAATTTGAACTAGGAGCGGCCGCTCCAAAATTACTCCTTCGCCATGCCACTGTACTCGTATAAAATATTATATTTTCAGCACCGTACGGCGTATCATTTGTTGTTCAGGTTTCGGTTTTACTGGTGTCCGTGTATTCCGGTTAATCCGGGTTACCAAACGACAGTGAAACGAAACGACGAATAAACAGAGTAAATAAATACGACGTTCGTACGTAATTACTTAACAACGGAATATAAACATATTTTCAAACATTAATCGAAAACGCGGTGACGATTTGGAAATGAATAAACTTTGTTGTCGCGTGTTGGACAAATGGTGCTCGGTCATCAATGTACGTCTAGAATAAGACGTCTCGCGTCGCATTTTTCAATTTATTCGTGTTTGAACCAACATTTTCTGTTTGGTAGGTATTTTTTTTTACGGTTTTTTTTTTTTTTGTTTTTGTTTTGGTTATGTTAGCCGTTCGGGTCAATACGGTTGTACAAAGCAGCGCTATATAGTTGCTGCATTCGTTATCGGATAACAGCCGGACCGGCGCACGACGGGAAAAAAATATAAATACAGAGACAAAAAAGATCTAAACGTAATAACAAAAAAAAAAAAACGCGCGTTGGCGATCTCGGCATGCGTTTCATCTCGCGCCGACATACAGTATCGTCTCCGTGCATTACATAATAATAATAATACGGTGAACTCTCGATAATTCGAAATTCAGGGGATCAAGTTGGAAATTTCGTTTATCGAGGTTTTCGACTTGGTGAAAGTTCGAACTATGGAGGGCAAAAGAAAAAAATTCAAATTAAAGAGAGGTAAAAAATGTTATTGTAAAAAAATCGGTTATCTTCCTTCGAGATAATTTGTTGGCCACGATCTGGTCAAAAGCGTTGTCCGGAGTATTGATTGCTTTGAAAATCACGTCACATTTTTCTTCGTCCATTTCTGACCGATCGAAAAATTGACGCAATCCTATCATGAAGGTGTTTGGTTTGTTTGACGATACAATAGATCTGCTTCCTCTTCTCGTCATCACGATCAAAATCATGCTGATTAACGGTGGTGTGCGACTGCAGAATCTCCTCTTATATCATTAAATTATAACTCATGTTTTCAACGATCAGAGTTCATGTCGAAAAATCAGCCTCATCCCACTGGACCGCCACTAGAGGGGACCAAAATTTATTACTTTTATTCGGATCATAGAGGATTTCTCAGGGGATCGACCGTTCAGTTTCGATTTATGGAGTTTTCGGATTATCGAATGTCTACCGTGATAATAATAACACGTGTGTCACCGATGTCGCGCGCCGCCGCCGACCGGTGTCATTTCTAGCGACGTGAACACGACGACGCGCGCGTATATTATTATCAAACGTTTTCAAGAGCACGCGCGATTTTTATTTAAATTTTTCGTATCCACTCGAAAACGTTTAGCTTCTTCGGTTAGCAATCGAAACAACCCGTATTTCCGACGTAACATGCAAATGCGTATTGCCGCTAATCGTTTTCCACTCGAACGGTATTTACGTAATTTCGAGTCGATTGATTTGATGAACGATACGACACGATGTTCCTTTACCTTTACCGGTTTCTATCGGAAACCCCGTTATTTTGTCATTGTCGTTTCGTTCAAAGCCATAACGACTGTACCTCGTCGAGATGCCGATATCGAGTAGGAATTCGAAACGGACGGCGCGCGCACTTTGAACGCGAGCGGATTTTTCTCTTTCGATTTCTCGACGGTCTTGCGACGTTTACATTTCGTTATGTCGGAATAGCAACGCGTTATCAGTACGTATTTTATATTCTAGCGTAGCATATTACATATATATATATATATATAAAACGACGATAACGCGATGTTTATATTGCATATTAAAGTGCGCGTCTCTCTCTCTCTCTCACTCTCTCACTCGGCCAGAGGAGTTTCGCAATCGCGCAGTTGTAGTTTGGCACGTTCCTCGCCTGCTCACTCGTCCTACCATTCCGCCAAGAGCACGTCCTCGGCCGCCCGACAAGACGACGTTTTCGTACGGTCGCAACGCCGCCTTACCCGACGCACGCACAACAGAAACTAGACAGTCTCAGTATAAATAACACTGCGAAATAAATAATAATAAGTTATGGTTCTGCGTTTTTAGCAAACGCGTACATTTTTTATTTCTTTGTAGGATCGAAGCTTTATCGATACAACGTTCAAATCGTAACACGATATTTGCTGTTATTTTTAGATTTCCATGTAGTTTCTTTTGTCCGTTTTATTTCGTTTGTTCTTTTCTTTTCTTTTTGTTTGTATACCGTCTTTTTAAAACGTCATTACTTTCTTCGGTCATATGATTCATTAGTACATTTTTCGTGTGAAATTAAATAATTACAAATATTCGTACGTGTATTACGTACCGATATTAATAAAAAACGTCTTTTATTTACAATAATTACAATAAATACTGAAAACAATTACGATACCGTCCAACTTCTCCACCGGTTACATTTCACATTTGCTTTTTGAAAGCTACCATAATGTGTCCTTACATTTATTTAGATTTTTCATATGATCTCGCCTTTTCGTGCTTGGTTCAAGTCATCGATTCATCTAACTATATGTACATCATGTACATATATATGTGTGTGTGTGTATTTTTAACGAATTTTCATCGTATTGGAAGATCACCACAATACAAAGATATTATCGTATTTTTATATCGTTTTTTAGATACATAAGAGAATAATGTTATTTTAGCAAAACGTGTTGCACACATTGATCAAGTGCAACCTAACAACATGTATACGGGATGTAAAATTATTGGTTTTTGGTTTAGATTTATTTGTCACCGATCTCATTTAGATATTAACATTACACTTAATAATTACTCATGGTACACAACAATTACTTATCAAAATAAATGAAAAAATATAATGAAATATAAATGAAATATAAAATGTATAATAAAAAAAAAATACATCAGTTCAGCCCTATATAGGTGTTCGGGACGATATTCGAATTCTAAAAGAAAAATTAATTAATTGCTTAAAATTTATCGTAGTCATGCGACCTCTTTGGTCCTTTCTCTAACCATATGCAAACTAAATGAAAACCTGTAAGATCGAATTATTGAAATAATCAACCTTCAAATGATAGTTACAAGGAAAATAAGTTTTAGTTCATTTATTAACGAAAACAAAATTAAACATTACCATGTAATACGCATTATATTCTTATTTGACATAAAAATTATATAATGGATTACGTGAGCAAATAATATAAATTTATGTAATGTATAGAACAAACAAACAATATAAAAAAAAAATTTTTACACTAAATTATTACACTCATACACTTAGTGGCACGAAATCACAAAACGTGACTTTGTATTAATTATATATATATATTTACCTAACCTAACCTATACGCTGGATATATTATATATTTCAAATTCCAGTTAAATCGTTGTGTAATTTTCAGTTTTTGAAATTTTCGAGGAATTTATATGATTTTTCAAAAAAATGTTAGAGCTAAAAAATATTCCATTTAGTACGGCATAACCGTTTTATATGAGAAGAAATCAATAAGAAATTTGATATCGGGATCAAAAATTTTCTTCTGTTTTAAATCAGGATACTTTTTATTGTACATTAAATTCAGTACCATATCGTAAAATATATTATTATCTTCATTGTCATGTAAATATATATAAATTATTTTGTTTGTTTGTAAAAGCCATATTCACAATAAAATATAGAAACAAATTTTAAACATTTATTTTCCAAAAATATAAAAATATGATTGTTTATTGTTCATACAGCGTTATTAGTTTTGTTTTTTACGTATATAGTGTCCGTAATGGCCGAAAAATAGTACCTGTATTATGTGTATAGGTGTAGAATCAGTATTTGGGAAATAATTAATACTCGAAAAATAAATTATAAGAAAAACATCGTAAATCAAAAAATTCCTCATTATGCTTAAAATCTAAACTATTAATATAAATTGATTGTTTACGTTAAGCAACAATTTGTATTGTACGAGTATGTAAATTAGAAATTAATGAAAAACTTCGTGAAAATTAATCTAGTTTTACAGCAGGCAGAACGAAAGAAAATAGTTTTTTTTTCATATATAAAAGTTGAATAGTATTTTTCTATGACAAATATTAGTCTTATAAACATACGCAAGTTTGTCTAGTTTTCATCACTTGGCGTGCGCGTAAAAAACGTATAGTGTGTGTTGTCATTTCCGCACTTGTGAACACCATTAGAACAACTAAAAATATTGTTAATAGTTTTTGATGATATTACATAATATCTTAAGAACATTCGTTCATAAGAATATCATATTTTTTATGTGCAAGTTGCTGCGCAAACATGTGAAAACTTATCAAAATAGATTAACTTATTAACTTATAAAAATCCACGTAAACTTTCCTCCAGTATAGCACTGTCGAAAAAATTTGTTGATCAAATACCCTACAATTAAATTGACATTCAAATATTAATGTCAATAATAATCCTAAACGTTTTATTGACGAAACGATTGACTTTTTTACTGCTATCTACACTGAAGTGATCATAAAAAAAAACTAAAGTAATATGATGATAACACTAATATATTAAAACATATTATAATACGTACATTTTTTTTAATCTTCATTTCAACGTTCGTATCTCACATCATATATAGAGAGAGACTATATTGTCAACATGTTGTATAGTTTAAAACATTTTATACATACGCCGAAAAAGAAATTATAAATATTCTTAATAACGCAGTTCGATGTCCCAATCCACGTTCTTGCTACTAACGATTATGACGGACCCGAGTGTGTGAAATATTTAGATCGTCAGTTTCCAAACTCTGTTGAGTCTCAGTTGAGCCGAAGTTCAGAGCAGGGACGCGCTCAGATTTTTCTAGTGGAGAGGTGCATATGCATATCAGTGTGACATTTCATCACGTTTCAAACTTCTGAAGGTGATAAATAAACCGTCAGTGTGAACATAATTTTGTCTAGCGCTCCATTTCTCTTGTACTTATCTTAAAATCCAACAAAGGTATGCCAGTGACATTAAAACAACCATCTCCTTTAATTAGAGTTTCGGGGTCGGACATGTGCCAATGTTTCGTTAGTACGTAAAAACCATTATTGTTCAAAAGTGCTCAACTAAAAAGGAGGAAAATATGGGTCGGACATATAATGAGAAACAATGAATGGATTACAACAATTATGGAAGGAAAAATAAAGGGGAAAGCTAGAAGAGGTAGACCAAGAACTCCGTTCATGAAACAGATCATAGAAGACATAGGAAGAACCACTTACAATAAAGCTGAA
Source organism: Schlechtendalia chinensis (assembly GCA_019022885.1). NCBI lineage: Eukaryota > Metazoa > Arthropoda > Insecta > Hemiptera > Aphididae > Schlechtendalia > Schlechtendalia chinensis. Next base: position 3,345,777 of record CM032339.1, on the reverse strand, counting down.
AGTTGCTGTGATGGATAGGGATGAATAAGTTTAAGATCAAAGGATCGAAAAAAGTGTTCAACTCACAAAAACAATTATTGCCATGTCTTATAGGTTGGTGTCGAAGAAATTCACTAAAATTTTCAAACTAAATCCTATGCACGAGTTAGTGCTTCGGCAGTGCTCCTTTATGCAACCACAGTTTTCGTATACTTGGTGATATATGTGCCAATATGTGAAGAACGTAAGGAGACACTTGGTACTTTAGATACCAAATTCGGATAATTTAGTGTTATAATTCAATAGTACAATATCTTTTAATACTTGAATAGGGTTTTTCGAAAAAGGTTAGACGTTTCCTTCAAAACGAGTTGAAGTCAACGACACAAAATTAAATCACTAACACGGGAAGGTTAGGAATTGAGCACTAACGATATCATTAAAAAGTACTTCGGGTCCGGTTTAAAAATTCGAATGGTTGATGCTGGTATGTGTGCTGCACCACCGCCCGTAAGAAATATCTGTAAGTTTTCGTGAGTCGAGCACTGACAAAAATGTTTTTTGCATTAACGAAGCACGAACTAACGAAACTATCTCATACATAGGTATAGAATGATTGTACGTGTCTCTTCTTCTTGACTGTGAACAACGACACAGCGACGATACAGGTGCACGGACACATTATTTATAAAACATCTCTGACTTTATATAATAAATGGCGGGCAAATTATGAACTTGTGTCACCCATACCCATTTTCCCATAACGATAAATGTTCTTCCAAAATATTTGATAAGAATTTAGTAATAACCAACAAAAATATTATTCAAATTATTCTCTGAGCATCAAAAATAATTGGAACTCATTAAAAATGATTTGCCTATATAATTAACAGCACAGGGAAACGAAGCTCATTTCGCTTTAATAAAAATTTATTTTTTATTTTTCCTATTCGCTAAAAATAATTATGATAAATTTATATCACGATTTGGCGACGTCTTATCGTCAAAAATAATTGATGAAGTTTTCTGGTAGGTTCCTAATCGGAAAAATTGACTAAATATACGTCACTATGGATACCATAACATAGAAACAAACAATTAAATAACAAACAGTTCAAATTTGCAAGTTTATTGAAAAAATTCGTTTTAAGTAAAATAAGTATGGTTTGGTCTCCTGGTACTATATATACTATGTATATACAGAAGTACAAGAGTGATAAACATAAGATACAGAGTGTATATTATATCATTGTTTGCAGGTTTTTTTTATTGATTACGAAATGATAAAATACAATTCCAATGTCATATTATTATCATGCCCGTGGCTTTAAGAACTTATTTTGATCAAATAGTTCAATGTTGTGGATTTTGGTGAATCGTACAATAGCACGTCCAGGTAAACTAAATACAATACAAACTAATTTGTTTGTTATAAAAACGCTTATATAAGTTATTGTTAGGACTCACTCGAGAACAGGTGTCACATATAGAACTGTCCGTAAAAGAAACACGGATAATTTACGTTTAATTAATAATCCGAAACATGAGTACAAAATAAAAAGCCTACACGTTAATCGATTCACTAGCTTCAAAGATTGCCTCGGACATAGAAAAAAAAACTTTACTTTATATATTCAAGACGATGATTATTATTATTAGTTAGTTAGATGTAACTATAGTAATCAAAAAATCAATTATGGATTTTATTTTTGCAAAATATTCTTCTAAGGCATGTTATAGCTCGTCCTTCACGGATAAATATTTTTCAAAATATCCCTAAACCTGTCTCTGAGCACGACTCACAACTATGCAAAATGTTGATGTATGGTTAAACCATACGGATATCTGTATGAAACAAACAGTCAACAGACATAAATAAATAAATATATATATATACATATAGAGTGAGAAAATCTATATTATAGATATATGATAATTTAATAATACCTATACACGCAATTATTTCTCGCTGTAAAGTATACGTGTATATATGTAACGGACAAAACGCGTTACTTGGACGATACTGAATATTTCGGCTTTGGACCGGGCATATCTATTATGCTTATAGTTAAGGCTGACGTCATTTAAGCAAATTTGTAGCGTCTGTAAATCAAATACAAATCAATTCATTTTCATCATAAAAATAATAAATTTTCAAATGAATTCATTATATTTTGAGTATACATTTATATAATGCTATTATGGATAAATCGAATGACGACGTCATTTTACGTAAGAACTGTTTAGTAACGAACAATTATTAATAATCGTTATGGTATCGTAATAATAATCATTACGATTATAAATCCTGTACGCAGGTGAGTATGGGCTCATAGAAACACAAACATTGTTCGATATGAAAATTAGTTATCTTTACAATACCCGTTTGGTAACGTAGTAATAATAAATAAAGAAATAATAAAAATAATATTTTAATTTTAAAATTAACAAAATTATTTGGTTTGTGATGATTATTATGTTTATTATTTTTTTATTATTAATTGAATAATACTTGTAATAATAAATAAATCAACACGAAATTTTAATGTTAAAAAATTTAGCTAGGTGTAGTTTTAAACATGTATTTAATTTACTTTATAGATGCTACAAAAATTTGCGCAAATAACATCGGTCGTAACTAAATAATATAGCCGAGTAAAATCCGAAATATTCAGTTTTGTCTAAGCATAAAGCGTTTTGACCGGACAAAGTGAACTTTGGAGTATTTATCAATACACTATAATTAATTTATAATATATATTACTGTATTATATTATTTGGATATTAACATTTAATTGAAATTTAAGAAAATTTAACTTAATAAGACATTTTATAATTTAAATTTCCTTGTATATTATTTTGTATGTAGACCATCAAAATGTATAAATTTAACTCATTATTACTCCTTAAAACCGACTTGTTTGCCATCTCTTGTTATACCTACCTACCTAAACACCATTATTATTACAATTTATAATACGTTATAACTGCTAAACAGATTATGTTGGTGAATTGGTCATAGCTATAGGTTATAAATTACAATAATCATTTTAAAAAACTTGCCAACAAAAATTATATCATCTGAAGTCAAAATATTTGTATGAGTTAGTACCGAACAGCTGACCATCACCCACCTTAAAATAGGATGGGCGGTTGCTCCTCTTTGAGCATAGATTCGGCGCCACTGAGTCAGACATAGATATTACTAGTGTTCTCTACGATTTACCGATCGCACTCGGATAAAGATGAACATATTTTTCAGGATTTTATTAAAAAAGTTTAGTTTATTAATATATTTTATCGGATGTACAATTTATGTTAGTAAAAGCAGATTGAAATCGATTGCAGAAAACTAATGAAAAATAAAAATATGTTTAAAATGCTTAGCCGACAAAAAAGAAACTATATTTAGAAATTGTTATTATTATTTTAATTTAATTTTAAAAACATGTATATAAAAAAAGTTATTATTATTATCGATTTAAAAGGTTTGACCGGTTGAACAATTCCCCGCCAATTATTAATGTTGACTTTCGTAATTGTTGATATGGTGGTGTATACAATAGCGGCTCGTGGTCGCTGATGGGATGAGCGCGACTTTAAATATGAAAGAGTCTTCTCTTCGAATTAAAAAAGACAAACGGAAATTTTTCTACTGCACGGAGAAACACTGAATCGTATATATGTTTTTGGGGGTGCCTAGCTGTAAATCAGTGGTCGAAGTGGCTCAAAATAAGTGGAGGGAAGCCATCCCTCCGTATCTCCCACTTTGACCACTGCTGTTAATGATAAAAATGTAATGTGTTAATAATTGTTGATGTACGAAAGGTGTTGAGGCCTCGACGGGAAGACAAGATTCGCGCTGCGAGTTACTGATACGACAGGCGACGTGCACGGTCGTTCCGTTGATCGCTGCAGTGGCCATACCATACCATACCATACCATACCATACCGTACCATACCATACCGGCATTCCGATCAGTAGTGAACTGATAGTGGTGGTGCCAGTAATTGTAGCTTCATTTCTATACATGGCACTAGTTTGGTAAGATATCGCGTATACGATCAAATGTACACCAGAACGAGAACGGTAAGTAAAAGTATGTATAAAATACGGCCTCTGGTCAAGTCCCGGAAAATACCGCGGCAGTCAACTTGTTTGTAATAATTTACAGTAGACGCCGTTTATTTGACTCGCGGTTAATTGACTCATCCACCTATTGGATTAAAAAAGGTCTCGTTAACACGAACCAAAAAATTCGTCTATTGGACTCACCACCACGGTTAATTAATCATAATCAATTAAATTATACGTTATTGGATAAATAACAAAATGACAAAAAAAATCGTGATTTGAGTTTGGGAGAGAAATTGGACGTACTTAAAAAGTTTGATGACCTGCCTTAAATGAGCCAGCGACAAGCAGCTTGTAGGTTGAACGTGTCTCGAAGTTTACTTGATAGAATGTTGAAAAGTCGATAAGAAATCAGAAATGCATCGCATCAGAATGAGATCGCAAAATAAAAAGGGCCCTGTGTAGAAGAGGTGGTAACAACACGGCAATGTTTTTCTTTCCTTTGATTTTAAGTTGGTGGGGTGCGATCGTCCGGTCGTGCGGGCCACGAGCCAGTGGCGTTATTCAGAGGGGGGAGGGGCAACAGGGGCATTTGCCTCCCTAAGAAGTTTTTTATTCTTTTGCTTAATGCATATTTATTTTTGATTATATAATTTGTTTTTCCCAATATAATCACGTGGATATTCAGTTGTAGATTTTTGATATAACTTATCAATAAATAAATATCATAATTTGACCAAATTAATATTAGAAGTAATGGTTATTATCACATTAGGACGGTTATCGATAACTATTTTATCGACGTTTTCAAACGTTGAGACAGCTGATGTTATCTAACTCATTCGTTTAAAACTAATATCTATCTTTGTCATTTAACATCGAGTTGCTATTATCAATCGCTATTTTACATTTGAATGATTTTAAAGTTAGGCGTTTGATATTTTGTCCCCTCCCCCTCAAAAGGGATGTTTCACGGGTACGTCACCGGGTTTGCGTGTAATTTTATCGAACCGGGGCCGGATCGTTTGTCGGCAAGCGTTCCCCGCCCAAGCGCCTCGGACCAGTGGCGTAGCTAAGGGGGGGGGCAGTGTCCCCCTCCTATTAGCTTTTTTTTTTTTCAATGGTATATGTTAAATGATGAGAGTACGTGATAACACAATATACCTTAAGCAACCATCTACAACCGTGATTACAATAACGTACAACGATATTATTGATGATATAGACTTTGAAGATATTGAAAAATACATTTGACCAGCTTTTATAAATAGATCTCCAAGAAGGACGCAAACGTTGGACTGGACGAAATAAAAACATTGTTAAAAATGTGTTGAAAAATATAAAAACCCCGTTATTCGTTTAATGTTTTTTTTATTTGGCCATCCCCGCCCACTGCCTTGAAGAAGTCCTGGCCACGCCACCGCCTCGAGCCGACCGTGAACACTATGGTGACCGTCGGGCATTGCAACACCGTGTCGCGGGATCATCGTGTACGGATCATCGGTGAGATCATCGGTTCCGTGATTCGGCGCGTGAAAAACGACTGTGGACGACGTTAAACAGCGCTGCCGGTCGTTGTATAAGCCGGTACGGCCCGTCGTCGTACTCTGTTCGTAAACACGCGGTGCGCGTGCGCGGCGGCGGCGGCGGCGGCGGCGGCTAATACAACAGTCGCCGCTGCAGCATAGTCCGCCGCCGGACGAGGATGACGGAGAAAGGTCAACGTTCGGTAATATTTTTTCGCCGACGTCTGCGTCTGGCGGCGGCCCGGCGACGCGATCGCGCGCGCGCCGCCCGCCCGCCCCGGCACGCACGCACAATCGCATGGCGCGCGCGCCGTCGTCGGTGTGCGCGTGCCCGTGCGGTGTGCCCGTGCCGCGGCGACTCCCCGTTTACCGATCCGCGTTGTTTATTATTTACCCGCGTTCAGCGTCCCTCGACCGACTCGTCCGAGTTATATGTGTCGTCGCGCGGGGCAATGTCGGGCGAGTTGCCCTTTTCATCTCGTTTTGGTCGTTTTACGTTTGTCACCGTTCGGACTGTCGAGAGACCGATAAAAAAACAAACTCGAATCATCCGTCAAAAAGTCGACGGTTTTTTGTACCGCGGTCGTTGAGGACGAACGCGGTCGAACTCGACTTCTCCTGGTCGAGTCGAAACCGATTGCAAATAACTCTCTTAACTTTTTAAATTCGTTAACGGTCACGTCTCGATGAACCTAAACCGAAAATCAACAATATAATTTTCAAGCGTAATAAAAATTACACATTTTTTTCGAATCGTCAAAATGCTCGGCCATTTTATTAACGATCAAGACGTGTGATTATAACGATTTTTTTTTCTTCGTTTTGTCCCCAAAGTAAATCATGGTCGTGAAATTTAACGATAAAACAACACGTGATTGGAAACGATACGATGGCCCGTTATCTTCTACTATCACCGTAGTAACACTGATCAATGGAAACACCTATGTCGTTAACACATACATTAAGAATACATTTTAATGTGGTTTTTACGTTTCCCAGCCATAATAGATTATTGCCAAGAATATTGATAATTGAGATTTTCGTGTTCGCGTGTGCCGCGAATCCAAAAATTGTCCAGCGTATGGTCTCTTGTCGTAACGCGTCGATGTCACGGTTCCCCGTTAGTCAAAAAACGAGAAACAAAAAACAGATTTTACATTTGTGCAAGCGAATATGATGTGCGCCGGTCGTAGACGAATTGTACACAATGATTGTAGTCATAATAATGATAACAATAATAATAATAATAATAATAGTAATGACGACGTGACGCGGCAAACGATTTCGGGATTTTGGCGACTAGACGGTTGCGCGCGCACTCACAAACACAAACACACAACACACGCGCGCCCGCGCGCACAACACGAAACCGCCGCCGCCGCCGCCGCCGCCGCCGCTGCCGCCCCATGTCTGGTCTCGACGTCTGCCAACGCCGCCGCCACAGCTACCGTTCCACCCGTTCCATCGGTCGCGCGACGGGCGCCCCACACTGGTAACATTGTGTTCACGCGCGCGCGCACGCGGTCGTGTGCGTGTGTGTGTGTGTGTGTGTTTGTGTGCGCGTGTGCGCGTGTGCGCGCGCGTCCTCCGCACCGCGCGCCGTCAGACAGAAATGACCGCCGCCGCCGCACGTTCTCTCACGGCACTCGGCGCGTTTCCCACTCCCCGTTTTCCGATGCGTGTGCGTCGCCGCCGTCTGCGTGTCCGTCGCCGAAGCCGCCCGTCCGTGAGCCGAGTGACGGCGGGACGTTCGTTTGGGTGGGTGGGTGGTGGGGTGGGGTGGGCCAACAACGCTGTTACGTTCGACTCGGTCACGGCACCTCTACCGCCGTCGCAGTCGCCGCCGCCGCGCCGCGCCGCCGCCGCCGCCGCCGCGCCGCGCCACCGTCTCCGCCGCGCCACCGACACCACCACCACCACCGCCGCCGCCACCGATAGATATTACCGAACCGCTGAAACCGCCGCCGTAGTCGCACACAGTCTTTCGCGTAGTGCGTTCGCGTGCCGGTCGTCTCGTCTGTGTGTGTCGCGTTCTCGTCTTGCTGTTTTTTTAAATTTTTAATCGTCTTGCACATAAACACACACGCGCACGTATATATATATATATATGTGTGTATGCATGTTATCAGAGATTTTCGATAGGATCCGTTTTGAGCCCCGTCGGCGGTCCGCGTTGTTCGCGCGAGATAGTGTGCGTTTCTCGCGGCGTTTTCCCGGCGCGTTCGTCGCCGTCCCGCCGCCGCTCCGTACGAACATTTCCTAACCGTTCGTTTAGCGCGCGTCTTACCGTCTCGTTTTGTAAAACCGTTTGGCTCGTCGCGCGCAATCGTACCGTAGCATGCGCGCGCGGTGCCGTCGTAGCGTCGTCGCCGTCCACGCCGCCGTCCGCTTGTCCGAATACGACGTTCCGGAACGCCGTGCCGGCGGCGTCGACGTCGTTGTCGTCGACGCGGTCCCGCCGCCGGTGATCGGCCGGTTCGCGCGCGACAACTTGTACGGATAGTATACGCGCATACCATGTTGACCGGCCCGTCGCGCCGACGTGAGTGCCACCACCGCCGCCGCCGTCGGCCCGCAGACGCGTGCACTACCACCGGCGCGGACGTTATCGCCTAGGGCGAACGAACGAACGGCCGAGGAGACGAAACGGCGTCGTAAACGCGGTGTTCAACGATCGCGCCCCGGGCGGACCGCCGTCGACATGGACGACGAGTACCGTCACAACGAGCGGCAGGCGAACAACCCGCACATAAAAAAAGTGCTCAAGACGTATCAGATGAGCGCGCCCAAGAGCCTGCAGGGACCGAACTCGGTGCTGGACGAACCGACCGGCGCGGCGGTGGCCGTGTGCTCGCCAAAAGCGTCGCTGTCTTCGGTCGGCGATTCGGTCGAGTCCGGCGGCCGTAGGACGCCGTCGCAACAGCACCAGCAGCAGCCGCAGCAACAGCCGCAGCACCAGCACCAGCACCAGCACCAGCACCAGCACGAGCACCAGCCGCAGCCGCAGCCGCAGCACCAGCACCAGCAACAGCAGCAGCCGATGCCGTTGCACCCGGTGCTGTACGTGCCGGACCAGTCGGGCTGCGAGCTGTTCGACACCGAGCTGGAATGGGAGAAGATCGCGTGCTTCATGGTGGGCGGCGAGATGCGGCTGTGCCTGCCCCAGATCCTAAACACGGTGCTCCGGGACTTCACGCTCACGCAGATCAACCAGGTGTGCGACGAGCTGCGCATCTACTGTTCGCGGTGCACGCCCGAGCAGCTGGACGTGCTCAAGCACTGTCAGATACTGCCGGCCACCGCGCCGTCGTGCGGCCTGATGACCAAGACGAACGCGGAACGGCTGTGCTTCGCGCTGCTGCACCGGGTGCCGCCGCCCGCGGCCCCGGTGCCGCCCGACGACACGGTCACGTTCTCGTTCGAAGTGTTCCACGACGTGTTCGGCAAGACCCGCGGCGTGTGCATGCCCGAGCTGTACACCGAGAAGTACTCCGCGTGCATACAGTGCGTCGAGTGCAAGGCGCTGTTCGCGCCCCAGCGGTTCGTCAATCACATACACCGGTTCACCGGCACCAATTCGTGCCACTGGGGCTACAAACGGGACAACTGGAAGGCGTACGTGAAGGTGTCGCACGGGCACCCGGACTACGCGCAGGTAGTCAACCTGTTCGAGACGTTCAAGGAGCACATCGACGAATCGTCGTCGTCCTCGTCATCGTCCACCTCGGCCAACTACTCGTCCCGAAAACGGAAACAGGTAAGACGCGCGCGCGTCATATTGTTTTTGTTGTCGGGGGAATCGGTTGCAACCGATAATGCGGTTTTGGTTACTCGTACTCGTACTCGATATTATCGTGTATGGCGACGACGGTCGGAAATCGCGTCTACTACGTGTCGCGGACGGCGGTGGTTCGTAAGCTTTTTGTCTTCACTAAAAATAGGATATTTCTCCCCCCACGCCGTCAACGAATACGGTTTTATGAAGTCGACGATAGAATTCAGTCGATTGTTTTTATTTCGATCACATACACGCAACTATTATAACAATACACACGTTTGACGCGATGCAATGTTACGATAAAATCGACGCGGACAACGTCCTCCGCGTAGCGAACCCTCGAAATCGGGAAACCGTGAAACCTAGTAGTAATTGTTGCACATCATTTGCCGCGTCGAGTTTCGAACCGATATTTGGATTTCCTGCTGCGCTCGAACGCGATGTGGCGAATGGTATCGTCGCCAACTTCTTCGTCTTTCCGCGCGATTAGAAAATCCAATAAGTGACCGCGAGGAAATTGAATGCATGTCGGCGCGAATCAGATGCGATGTCGATTGCAACCGATTTTCTTCGGCGGCTGTGCGGTCCGATCACGGTCTTCGTGGAAACATTTTAACAATGGACGACGAGTGATTTTTACCGCCGGTTTTCCCGGACGATTCATTGTTTCACGGAAGTTTGTCGTGTTTGACCGGGTTAGGAGGTAACCGACAAGCGCGGACCGTACCACGCGACGTGCGCCGCACGAAATCGGACGAAACCGCGTTGCGGAGCGGGCGGCGAAAGTCCGTCCGGATCGATCCCGTCGTCCGCGGGGCGGAAATGGAAAACGAAACGTGAAAAACATCGCCCGTTCGCACGACGGGTTGCGGCCACAGGTTTTCGCGGCGGCGGTGGCGGGTGCGCGCGCGTACTGCCCACCCCGTCGTCACTCGTCTGCGCCCCAACGGAAAAACCGAAACAACAACAGTAGCTCGGGACGCGGGTAGTTTTCTTTCTTGCCAAACGGTTCGAAATCAAGGCCGTCCGCGTCGCAACGCGCCAAACACACCGCTTTGATTCCAACCACTATTCGTGTCCCTCGTCAACTGTTAAAGGAGACGAGGATTAGAAGGACTAATGAAGAAATGCAACAAATTTACCGAAAACCCGGTATCAACGTATAAATCACGAGCAAACGATTAGAGTGGGCAGGCCGTTTCAGGTGGTCAAACGGAATTTTCTCTTTCTAAAGCTAAGAAAAATTAATGGGTCGCCCTAGACAGCGCTGGGTAGACAGGGTCAGCGGAGATCGATTGTGTCTCGTCTTCTCACGATAATCATTATAAGATAGGTTATAAAATATCTGGCAGGTGTATAAATATCATCTTGTCTAAGACACGACGTCGAGTTAAAAAAAACGAATATGTATATATTTGTATTTCGGGATCCGTCTGAGTTCACCCGTTTCCCGCGTAATCGAGTGGCCAATGCAAATCACAGCGTTTGTTAGGTATCGGCTGGGGGAAAAAAAGCGTACAAGAATCTGATATGATTTGTTCGACATCGATTCGTGTGATATGCGGGGTTCGATTTTTTAGTTATCGATTTCATTGTGTTCGTGTTTGATAATCACGATTAGTGCACAGAATTCGTGACGTAAAAATTATTATTTTTTTTTCGTATGGGAAGAGCGTACGCTCTCGAAATAGTCCTTTGTCCCTTTTCCTCTTTTTTCTACGTCGAACATTTCGTAAGACGTCCCCCCTCCCCCCACACGGCGGACACGCGCGCAACGAAACGTCCGTCCGTCCCGTCCCCTCCCCCCGTCCCCTCCCGGTCGTTTCCCGTTTTATTGTTTTGTTATTGTACGACGCGCGCCAATCGACGGCGCAGGACCCCGCCGACGGGTTGCGTTGTCGCGCTGCACGTGTCTGCTCGTCGTCCGGTTATGTGAAATTCGCGATCACGCGTCCGACACTGGTTCCCATTGTACAGGTTAGTTTTTCTGCAACGTAATCCCATCCCCACTCCCTCGACAATCTCTGGAAACGGTTGTGGCCAATCAGTGGCGGTCAAATCGTTTATTAGTGGGACGGGGATGGGGATGAGGCTGATTTTTCAACGTAAACATTGATCATTGAAAACATGAGTCCTAATTTTGAGGATATAATTTAATAAATCATTTTATTATTATTAAATCTATTTTTCTTTTGCCAATTCATCCAATACCCATGCAAGGCATTTTTTTTATTATTATTTATAAATAGGTAATAAACGGCATACTGTTAAAACTAATTTATAATAACGAAAAAGTCATGTGGGGGAAGTATCCCTTCATCCCCCCCTACCGTTTGAGACCACCACTGTAGCCAACGATCATTCGATTTATCTCTACGCGTAAGACGTTATAACGGTCATCACGCAATTTCCGGCTGTTCGAATATTATTATCGTATATTCGTATCAAAGAATGAACGTCTATCGTTTGTTTTATACGTGACCGCGAGTTGGTTGAAACCAGTGGTTGAATTGGGCAAAAAAAAAAAATTGTACACTGAAGGCTTATAAAATGGTCGCGTCCTCATTATATTTGTATAAACGGTGTAGGTACTCGAAAAGTTCATCACTGCCGTCTGTCACGTTCACCTATAATTCGGGCGTAATGAATAATGACTAATAACGTGAAGTTCATCTTAATTCAGAAAATAATATACAACTATAGGGTAATTTAAAGGCCGATAAGTCGCGTTTGTGGATTGACAAATAGTGGGTAAACTCATAGGCCATAATCGGCATCTGGCGCGGTAATATTAAATATATTATTTCGTCAATATGACAGTATTATTATTTTATATTTCGTCGGCTGTGGAAAAGCGAATACCTTCCCCCGCGTTCCTCTTAAAAAGAAAATAGTACAAGTACGCTCAAATATTTGAAAAAATAGAAGTACTCAGTCCTCTCACTCAGTCCCCACCAATTCAACCACTGGCTGAAACCGTAGACGCTAATGATTTACGTAGAACTACTGGATATCGAACCGATCGATGAGAACGTTTCGTATTTATCAATGAGACCGATATATTTCGGATTTTCTACATAACAGTTTAGTGGACGTATTCAGTGGCGTACCCGTGGAACAATTTTGGACAGGGCAAAGTATTAAATACCTCACTTTAAAATTTTTAAAATATAAAAGTCTAATAACAATAGCTAATAGTAACTTAATGTTAAATGACAAAAATTGATATCAATTTAAAATTTTAAACGATTGAGATAGATAACATCAGCTGTCGCCTGTCTTAATGTTTGAAAACGTTGATAAAATAGTTAACGATAACGTCCTAATGTGATCATAACCATTACTTCTAGTATCAATTTGGTCAAATTATGATATTTATGTATTGATAAGTTATGTCAAAAATCTATAATTGAATGTCCACACGATTACATTGTGGAAAACAAATTATATGATCAAAAATAGATATACATTAAGCAAAAGAATAAAGAGCTTCTTGGTGGGGGGAGGAAGGGGCAAATGCTCCTGTTGCCCCCTCCCCCCCCCTAAAGTACGCCACTATATGTATTATCGCGTTTGTCCGTTTAAACAAGTCGCTCCGATTTCAAGTTGTTCCGTTGAAGAAATTTGAAATAGCTCTTAAAAAAAAAGAAGGCAAATCTGGAAACTCATCTTGGGGGTCGATTCTACTAATGCGTAATCGTCGCGTTGGGCGTAACTAGCGGAATTCCGAAATAAATGAACGCGTATTCGTAATAATTCTCTTATCAATTTGTTATTCTTATCAAAACTCTAAGTAAAATTATAACATAGTTATTGAGCAGTTCGAAGGTGTAATCCGTATGCATTTAAACTTTCCGTTTGTATTGTACATATATAAAAACGAATAACATCAATTTAAACATTCGATTGTTGCTGGAAGACGGAGTTCAAGAACAGCGAAGACTGTGCCTAACTCTTAAGTCAGAAAGGCTTTCCAGTCGTAACGAGAGTCGTCATAATTTGCAAGACACCGAATTTAGAAAGTCATTTCGTGTTAATAACGCTACGTTATCAACGTTTTATTCAAGAACCGGCCTCATCTTTAAAGTTTAACCGTGGAAGTTATAAGAACGCCCTTCAAGAGCCAAAACGATAACGTCGATTGTCGCCGACAACGCCAAATATTGTATTCATGCCGACCGCGTCCAATGCATTAGAACCCCTGACTTGCAAATTAGTTTTTCCCTCGAGTGACGACGACTCTCGTCCGTAAGGGTTGCGCGCGTTACACGTTGATAACGGCATCCACCGGTACAAATCGTTTATCACGATTTCGACTTTTCGGGCTGCTGATTTCGCGGTCGTCGTACGTTTTGGCGGTTTTCCGTTCGGGCACACGCGGTCGTCGTACGTTTTGGCGATTTTCCGTTCGGGCACACGCGCCGTCTGACGACCGATGGAACCTACCAGACCGCGTGCGGGAGACGAGACGGCAATCGACCTAACGCGTCCGCAAGACCGAATCGCGTGTATTTTCTCGTCGGACGTAACGTGCCCGTGTTTATGTCGGCCGACGGATAAAAACGACTGGTAATCGTAATAACAACAACAACAACAACAACAACACGCGCTCGCGTTTCGAACCAGACGACTCGCGGCGGCTGTGTGTTTATTGTAATGTTATAATAATAATAATAATATCGCTTGGCCGGAGACCGGCGACGAGGTCGAGCGTGTATCGCTTATTTATTATTATTATTCTCGTGGTACGTGTGCGCGGCGACGGTGACGTAGTCGTGTGCGTTCGACGGCGGCGGAGGAGGGGCCGACGACGGGCGTCGGCGTTACGTACGTACGGCTCGCGTGTGCATTCGTGTCGTCGTCGACGGCGGTGCGCAATAACGAACCGCGTAAGAAGAGGTACAACGAAATGGCACTGTTACAATGCGCGTGCACGTTACACGAGCCGGTCGGGCCTACGCGTGTCGCGCGTAATGCGCGCGCGCCACAGCCAAGGACGACGGCGGCGGCGGCGGGGACGTTCGTCTCTCAGAACTTCGAACGATATAACACGCTCGTGTCCGCGCCGCGCCGTCCTGCACGTGTGTATTCGTGCACCGAACGGGGAACGACGATGTTATTTGTACAGAGTATTTTTTTGTTCTACGGGACCACCCCGGATATCTCGGCAAAACGCTAAACAGGTCCGCTCGACGTGTACGTTCACCGTTAAACTTCATTGGATGTATTGTTGGTTCGCGAAGTCGCCGTCTAGTTTGCGTCTCGCAGAACGCGTGTCAAAATAAGAATGTATTATTAAACGTGCGCGTCACGTCCCGTCTATTCGTCAAGGAGTAAGCGTAGGCAGTTTTCCAATAAAACTCGACGTAAAATATTTTACAACCTTTTTAATTACTGTAACTTGGTCTCTCTCTCTATATATATATATATATAATCCTTCCCGTAGACGTGTAGATAAACTCTTAATTTTTAATTTTTGTGTACGTATAGAAAAATAGAAAAAAAAATAAGATAATACTTTAAAATAGCATTAAAGCCAATGAGTATTACAAAATAAACAAATATTGAGTTGTTGTATAAAATGTATTTATTTATTACCGGTTTCGACAAAAAGTCATCGTCAGGTATAAAGTGAAAAAGAAAATACAACAAAAGTAAAAGTTGCCGAAGAAATTCATGTTACGTCGTTCACTTATTGAGTGTCAGAATAGTCGCTTTATTTGCATATCAAAAAACTAATTTACTTTAATCTTTCCTAGTCGTAGCTTTTGGAATTATTTTATAATTTAAATATTGCACTTTTTTTAACGTATCACCCCTAATATTAAATAATAATAATAATAACAATAATAATAATAATAGAAAATCGCATGTTCACCTAACACGTATCGTACTTTTAAACGGAAATAAACGATTCTGAATTTGCAGGAAATCTGTCTATTGCTAGATTACATAAAGTACATAATTTTCTCAACTCGGTCTCCAGTGACCTTCATGGTCGTCGGTATTCATTCGAGACTGACATGTAACCAAATATCACATAATTGTCAACAATCGTTTTACACGATGATGACGTTTTATCGACGGACGGCTTTCGGATATCGTCGGAGTGTATACCCCAACCATTAGGCGCAAATAGTGTTAGGGCAGTCTAAACCGCGTCCCAAACACTCTTATGAGATTTTCATACCAATTCAAAACTCTCAAAAAAAAAAATACATGACAGTATCGACTGACAAGCGTAGCCCCCCTAACTCCCTGATCCCCTAACCACTAGCCCCCCCCTATTAGAGTCTATGATCCCCAAAATTCTTCTACCGTGGCACCGTCGTTGCGGTACAGACACGCGACGTCATCCCATATTGGTTATTATTCCGCGTACAGGTGATGGGGGGGAGGGGGTCGGTCATCAGCCCCTTAGTGATCCGTGGAGGAAAATCGCGAAAAATTCCGTCTCGCGCCGCCGGTAAATCTTGAACGGCCGTCGAGACATGCGGTCCCGGCGGTCAAGGGAGAAGAACGTGTACGCGCAATCCCACAGTGTACCGGTTACACAAAGTAGGCGAAGTCTTTTTTTTCTTTCTTTTTTTTTTACAGCGGGTTGGCGGTAAAGTTCATTTGGCCTAAGCACGTGTCCGTAGGTTTTCGAGAAACGCGTGTTTAATATAAATTGTATATTGAGTATTTACACTGTAACGGACGTTTTTGGCGGGCATTATACTCATGGCCGGATTAAGGGGGGCCAGGGGAGGCACGATCCCGTGGCCCACTTCTTTTCACAAGACTTTTTGATACAAAAAAGATTTTAAAGGGATTTCTAAAAATTATATTTTTATCACAAAAATGTCTTAAATGTTGAATAATAAATTTATATTTTATGACAATATATTAATATTATATAATTAAATTTGTAATTTATAATATAATTGAAGTTAATATAAAAGTGATGTACTGTATTGGTGACACTGTTGGCACTTCAGTTCAAATTACCGAACTCCCATAAGATCCTATGTAATTTATTACCGGTGTCCATTCTGATTTAATTTATGCTCTGGTGAAATATTTAAAAATAGAATTTAGTATTTTTGGTTTTTATCAGCGAAGAGTTGCTTTGCTTAATGATATTTAAATGGCTTGTAAGTAAAATCTTGTTTTATAGTTTTCATAATTTAAAACTATGTTGTTGTGTTTATTAAAATTGTATTAATAATATCAAAATACTAAATTGAAAGTATATAATCGATTGTGTGTTTAATCAAAAATAATGTGCGATAAAAAAAATATCCAACTGGTGTGGTGAGAAGTGAGAAAAAAATTGCAACAATAAAAAAAAATTAAAAACTAAAATTAAATCATATTGCGTTAGTATTTAGTACAGTTATTTGTATAATACCTTTTTTTTTTTTAACGCATGGTTTAAGTTTGAGAGGGCCCACTTAATATCATATACCCCGGGGTCCAATGTGACCTTAGTCCGGGCTTGATTATACTTACTTTTATACTATGACATCGACAAATCTTTCGTCAGAACATTTCTCAGACACTAATAATGATATCCGTTGGATAGAAAATCATTTTTTGAACCGCAACAAACGTTTCCATTTCAAAGTTCGTCACCCTCACAACAGCCATTTCAATTTGTATCTTTGAACGAATTCCCGATTGAATTTGCAGACGAATACACCAATCATATTATTGAAAAAAAAACCGTTTACCTCGCGTGTCAACCTATCGGTGTTCCCAGGCTGGTTTTTTTGCTCGCACCAAAAACAAGTTTAAGACATGTATTGGATTCGACTGTCAGTTGTAAGACTCGATTTTTATTGATTTTTTTTTATTCGGCTATAGCCGGAGTTCCGCCGAATGCAAACAATTTCTTAATGGTTCCACGGCCGTAAAATTTTAGGCAAACCGTCGGATACTTTAAAAAATTAGAAGTTTCATCTTTGGATTACTTTCTAATTTTATTAACTTTTTTATGCTTATTCGAGCCGATATTTTACATATTTCGTCTTAGTATTTTGAGACGTTGGCGTCACTGCCCGAGTGTATGTAAATACATATCGATTAAATAATGTTATTCGATCGTATCGTACGTACGAGTTTTTTGTAATTGCGTGTGATATCATCGGACGGACGTTTTGTGTCGATGTGTACGACGGTGGTTTTATTTTTTTCGCGATACGACCGCGTACGTCGCCGTTATCATCGTTGTACGTGTCGCCATCGCGAGTTCTTCGTCAAAACTTCTCCGTAAAAATCGCGATGTTCGTCCGACTTATCCGACTTATACCGTCACGCGAGAACGTCACGTACCTATTAACATGTTATTAACGGGTATTAACCCACGTAACCGCGGTATCGAGTAGTTCAAGTACTGGTTAAATACTAGTTTCAGAAATGTATTCGAATGCCACCCAAATACTTTTGAAAAGTACTTGGAATATTTTTCTTTCGATAATGAAAATAAATATGTTAACGGGATATTAGGTACTCGGAAATATTGTTACGGGGTTTTCTTAAGATTACAGGTTATATTGTTTTTTTTTTTTTAACAAAACAAAGTTTATTACACATTATAAAAATAAACCTGTAAATATTTCAAATCGAAACGTATTTTTCTGATAAACTCGATAGCAAACAATATGTAACCGTATGAACGGGCATGACAAAGTAAATGTAGTTGCTAATCAAACATTGTTTAGGTTATAAGCAATCCACATATACAGAAGTGATTATGTGATACGTAAATAAAAAACACGTTCCAAGCGAAAAGCATTACTAATATGAATTAACGAAATCGATTAAAAATGGTATTATAAATAATTGTTTTATTCGAATACCATACAAACCTTTGTTTGTGTTGTAAAACAAAAAAAAAAACTTATAAAAATTCGTATGAATGAACATGGTAAAAAAAACCTCTCTCTTCGACGATTATACGCGCTCACGATATGTATAGACGAGCAAATGTATTTGTTTTCCGGATGGCGAAATTTTTTACGACGACGACGACGTATGATTCAAAGTCGATGAAAATGCACATGCCTTTTTTTTCTCGTTAGAGTTAACGATTGTTGCACATGTATTCTGTTGAAGAATTCTTGAAGTGTACAAGGCCTACTTAACTACAAAAGATACATTCGACCGTAGTTCAACAGGTGTGAAAAATTAAAGGAATTTATAATTATTATAAACTATATTGTGATCAGCGCGATAATGGACTAAACCGTGTTTTTTAAAAGTATTCGTAAATTATTAGCGGTTAACGTAATATTATCAATATAGCCGCTTCTTAATGATTCTAACCTGTTAATCGCGATGATGCATATTATAGACTATATAATATATGAATATTATCTGTAACTTATAAGTGCATTTGACGATAGCGGTTAGGCTAGCTTGAAAGGAGGGGTTCTTAGAGTTCGAACCCTAATTGTTTTTTTTTTTTTACTACAGCTCGAATAGGTGTCATAATTGTTGTACAACATTATGTACGTACATAATTTACCGAGGAAAAGTGTGTTAGATTGGTATGGAAAACTACGCACGCGGCTGCAATATTTCACGATACGATGCGCATGCTCTCCGCGAGAACGATTGCGGTCGGAGCCGTAGAAACAAATATTACAAGATAAATAATCTCCCGGCCATGACTGCGCGGAGGGACGAACAGACGATATTGCGTATACGTTGTAAAAAGTGAAAAGAAATAACGAAATTAAGAGGAAGTCCCCCCCCCCCACCCCACCCACTCGACAATCGTACGGTTTATATGCCAAAGTCGCACGACTCATAATAACTTGTGGCGTTACGAAGAAAGGAATGTTTTCGAGGCATTTTTCTTCGCGGAACGTCGTTTAACGTAGACGTTATGGCTGTTTACGAAAGCCGTCCTTCGTCGGTCAATGTTTTCCAACGGGGACGTGTCGCGAAATCCTCGACGCAAACGTCATGATCTAAAGAAGAACGCACGCGCGGCTGCGACGTCCATTATTGTTATTATTTTTCTTTTACGGTTTTGTGCGGTCTGGATAATGAAAAACGTATTGTGGTCGTCACCGCGCGAAATTGTGACGCGTTGGTTGTCGGGGCCATTGTCGTCGTCGTCGTCGTCGTCGTCGCGTGCGCGCGCGTGTTGTCGTTACATTTTTTCTCTCTCTTTTTTTATTTATTTTATGTTTCGACCGCATTTTTTCGGAAACAAAAGAAACCGGCTTTACCCATCCGCGCTAACCGTTCGGCCGACCGCGATAAATCGTGGAAATGGCGAATCGCAGTAAAACAAATAAATAATAATACGTTTTAAACGTATTATTTAATGTGTAACGAGACCGGAGAACGAGCGAGTCGGTCGACGGGCGTAGTGGCGGTGGTACGTGCGCCGCAGGGGCGGGGGGTGCAGAACAGGTCTAACGAGCTCAGGTGAACGGCCAGCGGGAAAAACGACGGAAAAAAAAATATCCTTTTTAGGAACGTCCGACGATCGTATTACTATAATACAATATATAAACGTGCGCGCGTGTACATGATGTTGTACGCCGCTATTTTTGCCGTTCGTGTGTGATTTTCGAGTTTTTACAACGAAGAGACGACCTGTTGTTTGTCAGCGTCACGGGATTTAGTTTTTTCTTTCTCTCTCGTCCCCCACGCTTCTCTCTTTCCTCGTCTTACAGACATAAGTTGCGTGCCACGCGATCGCGTTTTGTGTTTTACCACAAAATCCAACGGCCCCGTACATTGTAATCTCGGCATGTACGTGTACGTGAGCACGTGTACCCACGTGTATCGGGTTACCTCATTTTCTCGTACCCCGTTACACACGTGTATACGATTGTACCATCAGCGTTTTTATGTAATGCTCCTGTTCGTGTGCGCGCTATTGGCCGTTCTGTGCGTTATCGTCGCGACATACCTATTGTTAGGCCGTGTTCTCACCGATAGTGACCGATGACGGAAACCCGACTGCAGTTATCAGTCACCGTTTTGCTATTATTGTTGTTCTCGTCATAAACGCACGTTGACGAGTAATCAACAATCACAATAACTCTCAAAACGTCTGTCGCTCTCGATCTGACCAAACCGAAATTCTTCGTCGCTTGTATAGGGCGATGAGTATTGTAAAGAAAATCGTCAAATTCAAGAGGTACGACAACATTTTGGGAAATCATTTGATACGGGTTAGAGTTATATTCCATACCGATGAAATATCATACGTTTATATTTGTCCAATTATCGAAACGGATTTTTTAAATTTTGATTAAACTCCTCACAATTATGCTATGTAGGGTTAATCAGCTATCGGATAATATTGACACTAAGAATCATGTGGTTTTCTTTTTTTGAAACGTCATTCCATGCTTTTTCTTTCATGTAATTGCAAGATATTCCATCATCAAGACATGCGCGACTTTCCACGGGTAGTACGAAAGTCACATTT
This sequence comes from Schlechtendalia chinensis, assembly GCA_019022885.1. Lineage (NCBI taxonomy): Eukaryota > Metazoa > Arthropoda > Insecta > Hemiptera > Aphididae > Schlechtendalia > Schlechtendalia chinensis. The sequence continues at coordinate 3,324,979 of CM032339.1, read as the reverse complement.
TTTCTTGTTCGTTTAATTAATTAATAATAAAATCGAACAAATTACAAATATATATATATATTATACTTGCTTACCAGTACGTTCGCGCGTTTAGGTTATTCATCTTTTATATTTCCTAAATCATAATTGTTTGCTAACTTCCATTTCATATCGTCTACAACTCGCGGAAGTTTTCCTCTCTTCTAATATAATACACATGCAAAATGAATAGATCTAAGTGTTTCGGCGTAACTCTATTTATGCATTCAATATTACCGGATTTTCCGGGCGTTACGAAACGAATTCGCCTCTCCTTCGCGTCCTTTGTCGAGATACAACATGCTTCACAGAAAATCGAAAAAAACGATACGTAAGATCAACGTGGCGGTGAAACCGCGTTGAGTTTTAGTTTCGCCGACGATATAATGGTATTATAGGATTTTAATGATTGTTTTTTTTTGGTTTTTTTTAATTTTTTTTTTTTTTACAATTGGAATTCAGCTAAAGCATCCGCATCACGGAGTTTATGGACAACCGGTTTTTTTTTTTGCCTGTAGGTGTGCACACGCATTCGCGGCCGCGTATTCGTTATCTTTTTTTCTTCTTCTTTTTCCCTTCTGTCGTCCCTTGCCGTCTCCTCGTGCCGTTCGAACCGAGGGAATGGGTGCGGGGGGAATGCCGATCGAAGAAACAAAAAGAAGAAAAAAAAATCATCATCATCTCGAGAACGATTGCGGTGCCTCGCGTACGGGTACCGGTTTTTCCCGTGCGCGGAATTCGTTTAATAATGCGAACGGGCGGGGAGGAGTATAAAAAAACAACAAGCGAAAAAAGAACAACATATTATATAGAAACGATTATGATTGCGAAAAAAAAAAAAAATTTGCGATTATATTATAATCGAGGAATTTCGTATCGACCGCCGCGACATTTCTCGTGATTTCTCGGCGAATCCGCGTGTTCAAAAAGTATTCGATTTCGAAACTTTAATTTGGCTTTTTTATACATATATTGCGTTCTCGTCGATTTTCATAATCATTTTTTTTTTTTTTTTTTTAATAAGGGTGTGTGTGTTTTTTTCTTCATCAAAACCCGAGTGTGTTGTATTTGGCAAAAAAACACGCGTTACCGAAGTAACGTCGTTCATAAAAACAGCGGGACCGAGTGTTGACCGCGTAGTGGTCCGCGGCGATTTGTTTATAGGTCGGACGGGACGGGACGAAACGCTCGTGCAGAGGAGATGTAGAGGAGTGAAAGAGATAGAGTGAGAGAGCGATCGGCCAGCAGCAATCCGCGTTGGCAAAAATAGCCGCGGTCCAAAATTAGACGTACTCGGGTGCCTGCGTCGTCCCGCCGCCACTGCCGCCGTACCTGCCAGAAAGCGCGTTCCTCTGCGGTTCCGTACGCGTATAATATTATTAAAATAACGTATTATTATAAAGCGCGGAGGAACGTCAGGCCGGCGACGGCGGTATATGTCGATAACGATTTTCTCTTCTTATGTATATATACGTATATTGATGACGATAACGATAACGATTTGGTGTTCAAAGAGGAAGAACGGAGATACGAAACGAAAAAAGAAGAAAACCCGACGTCAGTGTTTATCTGCACGTGTAAAGAGAACGAAGCGCGAGGTACCCATTAGTCTCACTAAACGATGCGTACCGTTTTTCGGACGACCGTTTTGAACGAAATCATAACGCGCACGTCGTTGAATCGACGTAATGATAATACATTGTTCACTTGAATGCGAGCGCTGTTTGAAATTCAAGTCGGACGAAATTCTTCTCGCGATACTCGAAACGCGCATCGTTTTTCCAATCCGACAATAGACGGTTTTTTTTTTTTTCTTCGTATGCATAATTCGTTGCGTTCGAGTTTAAATTTCGGATTTTCATAAACGACGTGTAATACAACATTGTAATCTGGTTTTCATGAATAAATTATAGTAGGATAGTATTGGTAGAGTTTGTTTTGTGTAGAAGCAAGTCGTTTTTTTTTTTTGAATTTTTATAAATCGTATATATAATTTAAATTCTGATGTATGCGCGGCGTGTGTGTGTGTGTGTGTGTATATTCAAGTTACACGCCGATGTTGTAGCGGCATATATTAGAATTATTATACGCGCGCGATAAGCCAAGCCTTTATCTTTTTTGTTTTGTTTTATTACGTGCCATAGTGCCGTGCGTGCACGTGTGTAGCGTATACATAATTAACTATCCTCGTAGATAGGAGAACGTTAGCGAGCAATTTTTTCCTCTCGTCTCCAACGCGTAAACGCGCAGTCGTCGCACCAAATCGTTGGTCACTTGTAATCATCATATCGTCGTAAATACATTGTACATAAGTACGAGTGGCGTGGGTGGGGGTGGGGGGAGATATATTCCTTCCCCCACGACCTTTTTGTTGTTATGTATTAGCTTAAACAGTATGCCGTTTATTACCTATTTATTAATAATAACCTAACCCTTGCGTTCGCCTCTGCTACAGACGAAGTATTGGACGAATTGGCAAAAAAATAAAGAAATAATAGATTTAATAACTACATAATAATAAAATTATTTAACAAAGTGATCTTATATCCTTAAACTATGACTTATGTATTGTAAAGTTCTCATGTTGAAAAATCAGCCTCATGACCAAATCATTTGATCTCCACTGATGAGTACATTGTCCGTCTCCGTTTCTAGAGGTCCTCGCCGCGGATCAGTTCGGCCGGACTCTCGGCGCAGTTCATACAACTAGACGTTTCGTCCGAGACGGCCGCCGCGAGACGAACGTATTTTTTATGTCGTTCGTGTTGCTACATTTTCGTTCCACGCGCGCTCTCTTCTTTCCGTTCCGTGCACGACCAGCGACGTATATAAAAAAAAATATTATTTTTAAACGCGTTATATCGTCATAATAATAATAATAATAATAAAACGATCGCGTTTTCGCCGATGGTTGTTATGAAAACGTAACGGGGGGGGTTTTTTCTTCTCGCTTTCGTTTATCAGTTTGTCGGCATTCACCTCGCCTCCCGCCACCGCCGATACGTTAAAACAATATTGACCGTTGGTTTTATCTGCGTGCTGCTGCTGCAGCGCGGCGTGTGCCGTGGAGAGAAAATAAGTACTTGCGCGAGTGATATCGAATCGTCGGCAACGTTTGCGGCGGCGGATGACAGAGTCCGGTATTGTGTAACTTCTCTCTGTTATAAAGTATGAAAAATAAATAAAAAAACGCCGACGATCGAGAACCGGTTGTTGACCCTTGGCGCGCCGGCTAACCTTCGCCATACGCACACACACACATGCACACACACACACCACACACACGGTCCCGCCACGCCATCGCAACTCGTTCGCGTAATAATAATAATTTTAATAAAAATACGTATTATTGTTTCGTTCTCTGGAAACTATAGACGCGTTTAGTCATATTCGCCGCGATATCGTAACAGCTCCCCCCCCACCCCCTATTGCGATAATGTTTGTATCGGATCGTTTAGTACACGGGACACGCGATGACGGCCGGAAAACAGAAACCGTCGAGCTAATCCGTTGCTCGTACTCGATTGACGACCTTGCAAATTGTAAACTACCGCCGTTTTCGTGTGCGGTGTTTACGATATCGATTCAACGAAAAAATGCACTCGGTCTCTTTACGTCCACAACGTCGTGGTCCGGTCGGATTCGATCTCTCGAACGTAGTGATTCCCATCATCATCATTGTTATTAGTTATTACTCGATTTCAAGTCTCTTGAGTCGATTTTTTTTTTTATTATTTTGTGAGCGATGTTCTTTTGTCGCATTGTATATCCGTTTTCGGCTCTCCCTGATGATATGCCGCCGACGTCCCAAGTTCCGGTGGACGGCATCTTTCGACGTATAAATATTGCGTTTCGTGTCTACTGTGGCACAATAATTGAACGATGGGACGTTTTCCCATAACATATGCGAATACGTACACACAATATATGTACACAATTCGGAGACCGTCACTTAGACGAAATGCAACCGAACCTTTCGCTTCCTCGAAGGGTTGTTCACGCGTCATGCTACACCTACAAAGACAGTTGTTGCGCGGGCAATCGTTTTTATTGTCGATTTTGTACACGCGAGCTTATAAGAAAGTCGTCCGGTTCGGTTCCCATTTGGGTGCGATTGTAAATTTGGGCATTTTTTTACACATCATGTTTTTGTTTTTAACAATTTTTCATATACCATTTGTATACATCGTATGTGACCCAAAAATCATGTATTATGTTCGGTGTACAATCGGATACTAAAATTTTAAGATATGTTCGTCGTCAATCGCGCTCCTTTCCCTAAAAAACACATTTTTCCGCTTCCGTCGGGATTATTAAATATCGCTCGTATGTTTGTACATTTGTCAATCGAAACGGACTGGCCTGTGTGTACGTCCCTAGGAAGGTCTTGTCCAATGTGTTACAACTAACCCATACACTAACTCCGTACACGAATGCAATGTATATATGTAAACTATACACTCAGTACACGTGCCAGACAACAGCATCAGCGTCGGCTGTGGTTTTAGTGAGACTGTGTTTGTGTTGTTTGTATGTATGTATGTTGTTATGTACGATTTGTCCTTGTGCGAGAATTTTAGTACTAGTTGTAGTAGTAGTAGTAGTCGTAGTAGTAGTAGTAGTAGTTGTAGTTATAATGTATTTAATGTGCGCATGTGTATATAAAAAGTAATTGCTAAAGCTAACTGCACCCGATAAACGAAATCTCTCAAGGATTGAGAACTGCAGTTATTTTTTTTATATTTTTTTATTTGCTTCGTAATACGATTATGACTACGTCTAAACGTCGTTCGTATGTGAAAATGCAATTGGTTTTAGATAGGATTTAATGTACGTACCATGTATATACGCATGTGTATAATATATCACCGGCGAAATTGATTAAGTTCGCCAAGACGACATACGCACCACACATATTACCAAATATCTATAAGACAATATATTATAATAGTACTTTTTCTACTGTGAGACGTATATAAATGAGTAATGATTGAAGGTGTATTATGATTCTATTATTTTTCGAGAGTGAAATTCGGCGTCAAAAACTCAAAATACACTTCAAGGATACTCGTCTTACATAATTTTCGATTCCGTGCCAGAATTCTCTTAAAATTATACATCGGTCGGGTTAGACCGCAAAGAATGTCTAGTACTATATTTTTTTAAATTTAAACTTTGCGCCTACAACGTAAAAAGTAACTCTTATTTAACCATATGCGTTTTATATTATAACTTAGAAATCTAACCAATAAGTACGTCGTATTTTCTTCTTTTTTTTTTTTTTGGAAATTTTGTCAAGCCGTTCTTCGTGTATCGGTTGTTCTCTAAACACTACAAAAATGACGATCGTTCATCATAGTTATATGATGAATAAAAACGGGCGAAGGTACAAAAAAAAAAAAAAAAACATAATAACTCGTCGTGTGATAAAATTATTGATACGCCGATCAATGCGTTATCTACGCTCGCCACGTGCAACATTGTAACGTACGTAAAGCGTGTATAGTAAAATCAATACACATCCCGGCGGCGTCGTGAGAGGAACGGTAAACCGCCGATAACAGACCGTCATGATGTAACGTCGCTCGTGTTGAGCTATTACAATACACGTATATTCAACACACACACACACACACACACCACAGACACACACTCGCGCGCCTTGAATGACGGTAGTCATATGTGTATACACCACGTGTAAAGTGGTTATCGTATAATAATTATTATTTAATTAACCTAATGCGGCGTCGAGCGTGTGGCTAACTGAGACGTCGCGTCGGTTAGGTTTGTCCTTGGCAAACAACAATCGATACGGACGGCGCAACGAATATTTATTCGCAACGCGTACCGTTTATGATGTTCACGCGCAAATATAATACAAGTCCGAGAGTGTTGGTTGCGGGAAAAATAAACGATTTGACCGGAAAGCCGGTGGTTTTTTGGATGTTTGCGAGTTAATTTGCCGACCGTTTTTTTTTCGTAACCGACGGAAATGATTACCGGTCCGAGGTTGTTACGAGAACATAATTAATTATCGTCGTTTTCAATGATTTATGTCGAATTATAAACGCGATAATTGGTACAAATAACCGGTGCGCGTTAAACGGTCGAAACGTACGATTGAACCGTCTAGCGTTTCTCGTGAAAGAACCTAACCATTCCGAAAACGCGTTAGCGTCCAGCGGGTCCTAAACATTTTTGGTTCACGCCACCGTAAAAATAAAACAAATAATCGCGCCTCCCACGAATAAATTAACTACGATTTTGTATTATTTAAATATTCAAACATTTTATACTACTACTGCTGTTGTCGGACAAAATATATTACATATTTATATATAATATATCGGTCATTATGGTTCGAGAATATTCGGGCGACGAGAAAACGCTGGGTTTTCTTCAGATGAACGTTTCAACGAAATTATCGTTGATCTAAAAATATCAATATATACCTCACGCCTCCGCTGCTGAGTGCTTGCGCCTCACAGTTTGGGAACCGCTGTTTTAGACGTTTGTCTGTAAATATCATTTACACAGACTATATGAATACAGATGACTCACTCGGCCAAAATCTATTATGAAGAAAAATTAGATGATCTGATTGGATGCGACGTTATCAGTCTAGTAACATTTCCAAAAATAAATTACTGTACAGGTATTGTACAATATTATTTTTTACGGTATTACATAACTGAGAAATGCATTCCAGTTTTTCTACTGTCCATTTTTTAAAGCGAACTCGACACTAAACACAGAAAATTACGAGGACAGATACGTTGTTACCACACAAACTTGAGTCAAATGCCATCAATATACAAATTACAATCACCTAAAACACCCGGTAGGATTTCCTAAAGGATATCGGGTTATAAGGATTATGATGGTATGTTTTAAAAGTAGGGATCAAACTGTCCTAGCGCAGTCGGATAATCAGTGTGACTTTATTCTTATAACGGACGACGAAATGTTATGCCTAAACTGTGATCATACTGATTTCGTCGCGTATCAACGTTTATCAAAACGTCACCGTTTCTGTTTACATCCCGGAGTGAGCCATCTGTGTTCATATGGTCTGTGCCATTAGTTTTTGTTTTGTGGCACAACGTTTGTAGCCGCGTCGGACGTCATCGACGCCGCACTCTATTCGAGAACACGCGAGAATAATAATTATAATAATAGTAATCGCCAACGGTATTTTTCTAAAACGATTACGTTTTAATATTATTCATAAGACGTATTCGAAAAACACACACACACACGTATATTATGCGTGTCGTATACGTGTATGCTCGTTGTGTATTATACAGACGCGATATTAATTCGCATACGCGCACATGGGTGTACAAGTAATAATTATTGTTTTCGAGGTTAGGTATATTATTATGACCGTTGACGGGTGTTGTTTTCGGTGCGCTGTATTGCCGCCGTGGACGTTGTGACGTCTGCGTCGTTGGCCGGAGGGACAGTCCGGCGAGAAATCTTCGGCTCGACAATGCGATCGTAATATATTCTAGCGGTCGTATGCATTGTGTGTACGCGGGAATGTTTGCCGGAAGGTAAACGTCATTCGGAACACGAAAACCGTGCTCTCCGACCAGGTCGTCCGCGTACGATTATTGGGGGCCGCTATGCTCGAAATTTTCCCCGGGCTCTCTCTGTGTACCGATGCGCTAAGACGTGGATGTAAGCGTCGAGTTTCAGTTACCAGTTGCCACGTACACACGCCACAGGTACGCAGCTAAAAATCGGAAAAGCTGTAGAACGTAATGCTAAAATATCAAAGTAATATTTTTGAAAGATAAACACGTGATCGCACGTTAAATATGAAGAGTTGTTCCCGAGAAGGTTGTTGTAACAATAACCGATGGAATCGAGGGAATAGTCGTGAAATAAAAATCTATAAAATATACCGGAACGTATAAAATATCCGAGTCAAAGTGAGCGACTATTATGAGCGACTGATTAATTTTGTTCGTATACGTCGTTTGACTTTGACGGGTCCGGACAGCGAGCTACTAGTCGTAGAGCAAGTTGTATTTGAAACTCGCGCGAACTTAAATATCTGGACGAAAGTCATCATTTTCCGTCCTACAATCACGGGCCGCAAGCGGCTTACCGCGTACGCATACATACGTGTCGATTTTAAAACATTATTGATGTTGTTGTACACCGCGATCACCGTGGTATTGTATTATTAACGAACAATTAACGGACGCGTGAGCCGACGAAAACCGGCGCGAAATGATGATTTATCTCCATACCGTTTATCAGGCGTGCCACGAAGCGGCCGCGCGCACCTCTCCGCGGGACCGACGTAGGGGGTCAAAACAGCGGCGGTGACAACTGTATTCGTTCCCTTTTATTTTTTATTTTCTAATATATATATATATATAGAATTTCTATATCGAAAGAAGGGGAAGATAGTACCGTATGTATTGTACGGCGGAACGCTCCCCCCGGCCCCCGACTATTAGGTCTCGCTGTTTACGGTCATTCCCCGGTAGGCGTGTACGACGCGTTTAAACAATTATTACGTTATTCGCGGTGTGCGTCGCGAGGAAAACGCGACGAGACGGACATAAAAGAATGGTACGCGCACCACGACCGACTATGGGGAAAAAGGGTTGTTGCGTGTTTCGGGAAGGAAGAAAAACGTTTATTATTATTATTATTATTTATTACGGTGCGCGAACGGCACAACAAACAAGAACGTGTTTTTTTCTGGGGGTTATTGTGTTGGGTAAACACGTATTCATTGTTGACGAGTTTTCGCGCGGGACAGCGGTTAATTATTCTTTAACGTAGCGATCGATTTGCGTGGCCGAGAAGAATTATTATTATTGTATTGGAAAAATCTCGATCAAACCCCCCATCCCCCCCCTTCCCCCAAACGGTACATAGAGAGGCGTGTACGCGTTTATTAAATACGACGACGAGTACTACGAGAATACGTGGCAACGAGAGACGAAAACGAATAAATTAATGTGTTCTTCCTCCGAATCTGGTGCGCGTGCGTGCGCGTATTTCTAAAAATTGCCCTCTGACTCGGCGCCGTTGGAATGCAATTGGGAATTTAAATAAATGCTCGTGCCCGCGCGTGTCTGTGTCGTCGTCGTCGTCGTCGTCGGGGCCACCGCTAATAAAAAGAGGAATTCTCGATTTTATATTTATAGCCGTATTGTGTGTGCGCGTGATTGGGTGTGTGTGTGCGCGCGCGCGCGCGCGCCCGAGACGCGCGTGTACGTGCATTTAACGTTTTACGTTATTATTGTAATAATAATAATAATAATTTTTTTTTTCTCGAACGCTTGAAAACGCGTGTACGACCACCGACCGTAACCGTCTGTCGTGTAGATCACGTGAAAAATAGATCACGGCCGTTATAATTTGCCCGTCGATTGTGTGCGCGCGTGTGTGAGCGGACGCGGAGCGGTCCTGCGGCGGCGGCTCGTTCGTTTCGTTGTTTTCGTTGTTCGCGTCGGATTCCGATGAAATAATAATCCCCGACCACTCCGTCACGTTTGCACCGTCACGTTTGCGCGCGGATTTTGATTTCGGTGATATTGATCGTAAAAATCCATATTGGAAACAAATAAATAATAATCACGCGCAAGACCCTAGCAGGAACACAAATTTTTGGGGGAAAAAAGGGGTGGAGGGAGGGGTGTTTAAAAGCGAATCATATGTTTTCAACCGCTAGATTTTGTTGTGTACGATAAAATTGCGTCTGGCGTGTGAATAGTGTGTATCCACCTTAATAATTTAGCTTAATGAATTTAATTTATTATAACTATTTAACAGATTTGGAGGGAGGGGGGTTGGACCTCCCCAAAAATAAGGTCTTGATCACGCGTGATTTCGTATCGTTCGTATGCGTACAACACGCGCATACTCGTATGTGCTGCGTGTCTCAAGTAATTTGAAATGTTATGTACACACACGCATAGATAAAAAATCGAAAACTGAAGGTCTGTTGCATTTTTTTTTTTTTTGAATCCTATAAGGTTTGTCATAGAGTCCTGAGAAGGTTATGTGATAACGTAAGAAATCGTTGTTTAAATTTCCGTGAACAGCTCAAACATAATGTAATATTATGGAATTATATGAGTATCAAAAAAAAAAAAAAACCCGTTTTTTTACAGTTCGATTCACAATAATTACATATTATTATTCAGTTGTATATATTTAACGTTGAAATCTGCATTTTATTTACGTTCTTGTTGGGAAGGCGGCTTAACTTCTCCCCTTCCCCCCCCCCTCCCGTAAGTACGACTCCTGATGTATGATTTTTTATCGCAAAGCTCGGTTTATAACCGCCGGCGTGTGATTTTCTCACGGAAAACCGTCGAAATTTCGCTCTCGGTTGGACTTATCCGGAACGCAAACAAACCGCACGACGACTACGACTACGACTACGGCTACCTAACCTACGTGGATGATACGCCGCGCGATCACCACCGGTTTTTTTTTTTTTTTTTGTCGATTTTGGAAGGGTCGTGTGCAGAAAAGTGGTTGACAGCTGACGAACGGACGGACGGACCGCGCGCGAAAGGGGCGCTCAGCGGGAGCAGATTTTATATACACACACGCAGAAGTGCGAACATGAATTTAAATAGTAATAATAGTGTGCGCGTTCTAAACACATTACGACACACACACACACACACACACAGAAACAACGATCAATAACGCACGTTTTTCTCACAGTTCTCACACGACGATGACTTTTTCTAAAACGAATCCCCCACCACCACTACCGCCATCATCGCCGTGGGGAAGGCTCGTGGTTTATGCGCGTGTCGTCGTATACGCACGTATTATTATAATTCGAGAACAGAATTTTTTTTTTTTAAATTTCTTAGGACCCTAACTGGGCCTTGAACGATAATTTTCCTATTATACTCGTATATTTACAAAATGTGCGTTTTTCTAGGTATATTGCGCCCGCGTTTGACCGATCTAAATAACGGCAATTTTTTTTTATCGTCGTGTCACAGTTTTTTTTATGTCGGATGATATATATATAACTGCGTTATTTTTTGCCGCAAATAAATCATTTTTATACGTTCTCGAGTCTATTTTCCGTGCTGTTTTCATGATCCGTGCACAAAATGGGCGGACAATGCAAATGTAAAACATTATAAATTGTCACCTCTGTAAGGAAACGTAATTATTTGAACAAAAAGAGTCTTTCACGGTATTTTTGATGTTAAACTGTATTTTCACATTTTTTTTCAGAGCATATAAACATCCCAACCTTTATTATTATTACGTACACTGCACACGCGAACGTGGATACGGATTTTGTAACACGTATATGTTAATTGTAACTTCTCTCGACCGCATATGCGTGCGTTCCCCTATAATATATAACATATTATAATGATGGCGAAAATGATGGTTATTATTATTATTATTATTATTATTATTATCATCATCATTATCATTAGTAAAGTTGTTGTTGTTAATTATTTATTTATAATTTGATATACGTGTTTTGGCAACGGCGTGTTTTTTTCTCTCCAAATTCCGTTGGAACGGTTGTTTGTTAAACAGTGTAGTGTTTTATACGTGACATATGTTTTTCTTTCTCGTTTCGTTTTCCTTCTCATCTGCGACAAGCGCACGTGTCATCGCTTCTTTTTCGCCGGTGGCGGTGGTTTTACACTCTTTCCATTTTGGTGTTTTCATTATTATTAATTTTTTATTTTAATATCGTGCGACTTGAGTATACTTGACGTCGTCGGACGCAAATACTTTTACGAGGATTCCCGCGGCACTCTGCTATTCACGTCGACTCGTTTACCGTATCCATCCGTTTGGTGTGCGCAATTTTTTTTTTTTTTTTTTTTACTTAAGTTAATATCAAACAGCAAATATTTAACAAGTTACTGAGGGAAAAAAAGAATTAATGAAATAAATATTCCGTCCGACAGTTTTTTTCTCCATGTCTCTCTCTCTCTATATATAATACCTATTACATCTTTTTGACATGTCGAAAACGACAGACGCAAATTTTAATCGTGTCACTCGAACGCACATTATTAATATGTTCGTCGTTGTCGTCTTCGTTTTTTTCGTCTGTATATTCCATCCAGTGTTGACAGCGCGAGTATAAAAAAAAAAAAAAAAATAATAAATGTAGATTTCTGACTCCGAGAAGTGTACAACCCGCGCGATACAATTTAAATAATATATATATTCAATAACAGCGACAGCACTCGCCACACTCTATCGTTGACGTATCGTTATGGCTTCTATATGGTAGTGGCGCAGTCGAGTTGTACACGTGTGCCTTATAACATGTGTATATACTTATTTAAAATAAGAAACTTCTCTCCTCCCGAACAAATCGAAAAATAAAAAAAACAATGCATTCGAGTTTCGTTCATCGTTCCAGTTAATTTAATTACATATGTCGGATAAATCGTTTTCCCGTCTTGTTTCAAAATATAATTTATACGTTCCTCTTTTTTATATACCACGTATGTTTCAGGAAGTATAGATAATTCAGTTGTAAATGTATGATGCCGACCAGTTTTAGGCATTCCGAATGATAAATCGTATTTTAAACATTACCTACAGGCATAATACGAAAAGTCAGATTTGTTTTAAGGAAAGTAAGAAATCGTTATAATATTATGTTATGATCAAATGATAATAATTATCTTATGTTACAAAATACTTAAAGACAAAACACATAAAAGTTATCATATAAAAAATATATTCACCACATACAATAACGGCATTTATGCCATCAACCAACAGACTAAAAACCATAAAAAATAGTTTAGGCTACATTTACCGTATTTGTTCTTAACATTGGTAATATTGTTTTATTTTTATAAAATTGTCTACTCGACGTTTGGAATTATTTATAATGATTAGGGAGAATACAAATGATGTATAATATGGCCTAGTGATTTTAGACATTTTACATAGTTTCTAGGCGAAATACCGGATTATTCATATATACATGCTTAGATTTATCATCTAACGAGTATTTTTAAATCGTGCACCGACAATTATTATTATTACTATTATTATTATTATTGTTATTGTTTTCGTGTTGCGCAATAAAAGTATTTGTTTTACACGTGAAAATTAATCTTAATTAATCTTAATTTCATTAACCATCAAGATGGACGGGAAATAGGAACGAGGGTTATTAATAATTACATCTATTCGCGTGCGTTTCGTTGCCTGTGGCGTACGTTATGATATGTACAGCGATAGCGTTTGTCCTTCAACTCGAACTTTAATACTTGCCGTACTGTATCAATGTTTCGCCGCGTGTTTGTGTGTATAAAATACGCTCGTGTTGTAATCATATCTATCGTCGTGCGATTAAAGAGTTCGTACAACTTCGTGTTATTATGTATAATACATTACATAAAACGAGAAAGGGTAGTTAATGTTTATATATTTATAATCGAATTCACTGATACACGTACAATATTAGCAGCCTTGTTGTGTGTGGGACGTACTACAGTGTAATGTAGGCGATTTGCTAAACGGGTTAGATTATCGTTGAATATTCTTAAAAAAAAAAAAAAAAATTATAATAATAATATAAATGATAATGGTGATGTTCTCAAAGGTCATTTTTAAAAAAAAAAAAAACGGTTTTAAAAAATGTATATTCGTTTATATTATCGCGCGCGATCGCCGGCCATTCGACTGCTGCTCCCTATGCACTGTTGTCGACCTGTGTAAAAAGTAATTGAACTTTGAACTTGATTGAAACATCGACCGTAATCACGTGAACGGTACAAACATAATTATTCGTTTACGGTAAAGACATCATATATATATAGTGTAGAAACAGCCATCGTTCCGGAGCGGCACAACCTGGGAGACGACCGATCGATCACGACGATCGATTATATATATATATGTTATCATCGTAACGTCGTCGACGATCGCCGGTCGTGTACGCGAAAAAGAACCGGTCGGACGTATTGAAAAATCCGTATTAATCAATCGCGTTACGCCGTTTAGACAGGCGACTAAGTCCTGAAGCGTCGCCTGAACGCATTCATTCGGTGCACGCGGCCCGCGTTATCAGACACGGTGTCCGAGACATCTCCCGCGCGCGTACGTACGTCTTGGTAAACGCGTGTCGGTCAAGACACACGTTCGTTGTTATTATAGTTATTATATTATCGTCGGCGGACGCGGTGGAGAGACTGTAAACAGCCGTGTAATAATCGCTACGGACACACGATTTATTTAATATAATAAATATGTATTTTTTTTTTTTTTTACTTCACTCGTCAATGCCATTGCACGCGTATGTATATATATATATATGTAAAATAATAATATATAATATACATAATATGAAAATATATGCAACGTTATTTTTATAGGAAAAAAAAAATATAATAATAACAGGTTTTACGTGTACACGCTATGTGTAGTATACATATTAGATACAAAGACGCGAACGTATGGCAGCCGCGGCGACATTGTAACAATTTTCTTTCAATACTCTGGCTGACCGGTTTTTTAACATATATTTAATTTTTTTTTTTTTTCGTAATATGCCATCAATTGTATGCTCGCGTGTGTGTACGCGCGTATTCTCGGGGGAATCCGCGTTTCGTTCGGTGGTCCTTTTGTTCGCTCGCGATTACTTTCTGAGATGCGTGTACGCGCGCGCGTGTGTGTGACCCTCGGTCACGTCAAAATCTAACCGGACGTATTCGTACACACACACACACACACACGTATATATATATATTACTAACCAAAATTGGCCGGTTATGTGTGCCGCGAGAAGAAGCCGCAAACAATAAAAAACATTATATGTATTTATAAAAGGAACCCGCGGCGCGCGCGCTCGAAAGAACGGGTAAGCTAGCGAGAGAGAGAGAGATAATAATATATATAAAAAATTGATGCGAAAACGTTTAAAAAACACAATTATAATAATAATACACGGGAGAATTCTTTTGTCGGGACAGAAAACGAAGGGATTCCCGAATAAGAATAATAATACTGACGACGAAAGGGGGGTAAGCGTCTTGTCGGTCAGTCGCGGCGATGACGCGTATACGTGTATTATATACACCGAACTTCACAGGGACCTCCCGCGGTGCGCCTTGGTTCGGCCGCGGCAACGTCCATTGTTCGCGTTCATCCTTCTCCACTATACATATCTATATCTGTATATATATAAATGTGTGTACGCGGTCGTGTGTAATCTCTGCCAGTTTCCACGACGCGAGCACAAACGGCGGTTTGCCATCGCTTTTTCCGGTCGTGGCACGTTATATGCCGTTGTGACACACGCATACGCATACAATCCGCGAAAACGGTCTCTCTGCGGTCGATACGTGTATACAATACCTGTTTAATGATAACAATCGGAGGAGGCGTAGCCAGAACTGTTTCAGGGGGTACGTGGATATCTCAAAGCCCGGGAAATCGACGGGCTATACATGCTGAACTATCTTACACCGTGAACGACCGTATGTCGTTCGAAACAACCCGTGTGTTAATACAGGATTTTCGATCAAGGATCGAACGGCGAACAGTGGCCGTGTGAACATTGACGAAACGGTTACGCACATTTTTCATCTCGACGTATTTGTTGAAATCCATTAATGTTTTCACGGGTTATATTCGTGCGAGGAAATTAGTCCCGTTTTTAGTGACTATTGCTATCGCTTGTCGACGTAAATCGACCGAGGTGAGTTTAACTGTTATAGTTTTGAGGAAAATACGTGTTTAGCCATAATCGTCTGTCCGGACTTTATTGGAACACGCCAGGTCCGATCGATTTTTTAGAATTCAGAAACGTTGTTTTTTGTTCACAGTACGTCCTTCGGAGCCGGTTTCGACTGTTCGCAAAAAATGTCTGTACACCAATCGCGTTGTTCCTCTCTTCGCATACAGTTTATATTTGATGCATCACGCCATTGTGTCGCGTATTTTCGTCAATATTCTATTCAATACCTGTATTTTAATGATTAGACAACGACTACAATTACTAGGTATACCCTAAAATATTCACTCCTCTCGTGCATACAAAATCCACTATAAATAATTAATACGTGTCTAACTTACGAGTGTATACGAGGAATATAATTATATTTAAAAACCAATTTTTTTTCCAATGTAGAAAATCAAAATAAATCTTAAAATAAAAAATTATACGAATACTTCTTAAAATAACCTACTTTATCAATAAAATACTATTTTAATTGTTGACATATTTTTTTTTTTAAATTGCAGTTATTATTTTTTAATACAGAGTACAGGTATTATTTGTTCGTTTTATTGTTTTTAACCATAAGTTTATATATACGCGCGGTTAATTTACTTCAATATGTTTTTAGAGTGTCTAAGTGCCTATCTAGTGAGACAAAATTAATCATATCTTTACGTCTACGTACGTAATAAACGAACACGACAATATACATAAAAAAATTATTTTTAATAAAACCTTTTATTAGTATATTTTATTTCGGCCGTATTTACAACGTGTTCAGAGGTCATGGTTGCGACTATACTATTGTAGACGAATATAGTTTATCTTTTGTCGCTTTATTTTTATTTTATTCGATTTTTTAACTTTAAGTATAGCCCGGTTATTTTTATTATATGTATATGTACGCGACAGTCTCTCCATATACATTATATTACAATCGGGGCTTTTTTTCATGACATAAAACTGTCGTGATCCGCCTTCAAAACGAATATCGTAAAACGAGATTTATAATGTGTGTGTGTGTGTGTGTGTGTGTGTGTGTGTGTGTGTGTACATTAATAAATATATACCCAAATATACGAGTATATGTAGCGTGCGCGGAATCGTTGAAACGTAAACGAATTTATAGTTTGACGCGAACGGTTTTCGGTTTATTTATTTAGTTCGTTATTACGTCGATACAATTTGATTAACAACGTGAAAATAAAAAAATTACCGCGCAGTATATTATAATCTAATCCAGTTCAAGACTGCTACAACTAAAAAAGAACTTTTCCGTCGACTATGCAAATACACGTTATTCTAAAACAAAAAAAAAAAACAAAACAAAAAATGGTCTCCCTAGTGATAAAAAATTTAACAAACTGCGTTACTGTATTGAAATTGTCTAAAAAAAAAAATCAAAAAATATATCGCGTGGTCGCGGTCTTGAACCGGATGATCGATACAATGTCATATGTACCTATACATACATGTCATATACATACACAACGAATTATATGTACACGTGTGTATATAATGATGTATACATATGAGTAAATCGTATTTTTGAGGGGCAGTAAAACCAATCAAACGAATTCACGAGCACGGACTTGGTTATTCAGATTTACATTCGATCACGATACAGTTCAATATGCTCACACAATGTTCACGGTTTCATGAAGTGTTCTTCCGTCGCCGTGGCCACCCCTTTGGTTGCGTATACTTACGTGTACACACACATGACAAGCCACGTATGAAAAAGAAACAGACCCTTTAACCTTTGCAACGGTCAAGATGTGTTCACACAATGGAACCACTTAATAGAAATAATGCAAGAACATGGCACTGAATAATAACAAAAAAGTATGTAATAATAGATAGTATAAAAAAAAGGAAAGGAGCCATTGTTATCCGTAAACACTCGTTATTTAACAACAAATCACGGGCGTGTATTTTTGCATGGAAATAAAATGATAGAAATTGAAGGTTTTTTTTGTCAACCGCGGGCCCAGTGTGTTAGTATGAATATTTCCGACAAGAAAAAAAAAATAACGACAAATTGTTATTTATTTTTTAGAAGATCGCGGGTAAATCTTAGAGCATCCTACCATTGTATAACTATGTTGTTATTATCATACTCGTCGGCGTATTTACGGTGTACAGGAAGGGGAAAGAGCATTTGTGATTTGTAATTATATCGATTAATACACTAATAAAGATCATTACGGCCAATCAAAGTTTTAATGAAATATTAAGCGTTGCCTGTATATGTGACCATCAGAACTCGTATTAATTTTAACATCAATTGTTTATTATATTATACAAATATTACTTATATGTATACGTAAATATCATAGAGATCTACAAGGATTAAGCGTATATTTGTATATATATGTTAAGCATTTATTTAATGTTACATATTTTCGAATAAATCAGTAGACAAATTTATCATACGCGAGTATGATTCGAGAACAGCGATTCCAATTTAGATTCTGAGGGAAGCGAAAAATGTGTTGGTTACAAAATAATGGATTTTCATGTTTTCATGTTTTTTAAATTTTTCATTAAACATTTTTGTATGTATAGTAGAAAGATTGCTCCGATGATGCGTTTACGTGCGTTACTTTATGGTGGAAAATTGTGTCTAGTTGGTACTTTGTCCAACACGTTTTTCGATTATTCTGGTTCTTACGCAAACAAATTTTAAAAAAATTTCAGCAATATGACTCCATAATCTTAACCTAGGAATGTTATCATTCTTATCATATTCCAAAATTATAATATGCTGTACTAGTGTTGCTCACGATCGTTTTTCGAGTACAAAGATTCATCATTGCTTTGAAATTCAAAATTATTGTAATAAAACTTTAAATTCTCTGTCTGAGAAACTCTCTTGAACTGACGACATTCACAGCACCCGCGGTTCGCTACTTTTTAAAAATTTCCATCATAATTTTTTACGTCGTATGCCGTCACGTGTTTTAACTTTTTAATAACTTCTTACGTCCATTAAAAAAAAAACCTCTTACCTCACGCACGCGGACTGAGATTTGACGCGACGATTTGAAAAAAAAACCGCTCTCCTTCCGCGAGATATTTTCTTTATCACCGACAAGTCTGTATGTATACATATATTATTCTACAAGTGTTGAAGTTCTCTTCTTCATATCCAATCCTCCGAGGACTCGCTTTTTTGGCGGGGCGAGATTCCTTCATTCCGCGTCGATTGCTCGCGGACTCGAAAACCTCAACCCAATATATATATATATATTTCTACTGTCCGTTATAAATAACATTGCAATATACCGTTATAAAGATTCGTATTGTCCACGTGACAAGACAGCAATGACTCATTTGTTATTATATCACGTTTAGGCGCGTCGTTTGCAACGTGTTTTTTGTGTCTTTGAAGAAATAAATAAAATGAAAATAATGATCAACTCGGATTAATACAGACGGACGCCCGACGACGGTCCGCCGTATATATATATATATATTATTTTGGCAAAACTATCACTGGCGGACCACCAACGGGGACCATCACGCTCGGCGAGGTCGTTGCACTCTTTTGAAAGAAAAAAAAGAGGAACAACAAATTTGGACAGAAGAAAAAAAAAGAACCCGAGAAAACGAAGCTATAAGTAACCCGTCTTTGTTGAGCCCTGCCGCCGACCACCGGTGTCGTGTCAAAAAACGCGTTTTGGCAACGCACACCAAATGTCGCGTAAATATACGCTCCGCACACACGCCCGCGCACGTGTTTACGCGCATTTATAATTATACGTGTGTGTGTGTGTGTGTGTGTGTGTGTTTTATGTGTGGAACTCGTGGTTTAACATTGTCCGCGGGTTTTGAACAATGTCGGCATTGTGGACTTGATCAATCACAAGTTATATAAAAAATAAAAGTAAAATAAATAGATAATCTTAGGATTCGTCGGCCGAAGTTAACGTGTTTGGCTAATACGAGTAACGGCCTTAAACGGTTTGCATTGATATTCCAAATAAATCTATCGAAATCCGCCGGTGACGATATGAATACAATAAACTTTCGATTGTCCGCCGCCGTCGATCGTCTTGCCTCTGTGTAGACCAATAATTTGTATATAATATTTGTACTCCGGCGTAACCAAGGACGAGTACTGACTTGGTTAGTTGACATAGATCTGTGGAAGTCATTTTTATTTTTTTGTTTCGTCCAGACATATCCATTTTAAATTTGGTGTACAAGAACAACTCGCGCCGTCGTTCGCGATTAAAACACATAGGCCAGCGTAGATAGTGTCCGTACGACGTTCCCACGGGATGGCTAAAGCCCAAGATGTGTACGTTGTCGAATTTAACGTTAGCCGGACACCGTCGTACCCGTAAAACATCTACAAATGCACGATTATGATTATAAAATAATGTTTAGCGACCGAGAGACTAGAGAAATGTGTGTGTGTGTATTAAAAATAACATTTGGAAGCGCGTACGAATTTTCCCTCGTTATTTTATACGTATGTATTATGTGCATTTTTTTGTTTTTGTTTGTCTGCGAAAACCTAAAGGGTCCTCTCGTCTTTCCCGGTCTCCTCCCACCGTCGCCCCGCTGCGTTCCGACGACGCTATTTCCTGCTGCTGCTGCTGCTGCTGCTGCTGCAACACGATACACGTATAATATATATACCGTTTCTGTACACGTACGGCGTGCGCGTATAAATACATAGTAATAACGTGCATTGTGTTCGCGCCCCCGCTTTAACGAAATCCCGTTTATCGTCTCGAGAAAACCCTATTTACACGGTCGTTTATTTGGCGCGGCGCGCATTAATTTCTCTCGTGCGCCGCTTATAGTTTCGAAGAAAAAAAATCAAAAAAAATCAACAAAAAAAAATTTATATATATATATGTACACTACACCACCCTCGCCGGTCTTCTTCCGCCCGACCGTTCCCCGCGGTCGCGGTCGTCTCGCGGGCAGTGATGCGCGGCAGCTGCGGCGTGCGAAAAAAAACGATGGTGTGCAGACAACTCGTACGCGCGGTATGAACGCGCCACGACAGTATAATAACCGCCTTTTGCACACCCGATATCACACGACACTGTAGATCCCGCGACAACGGTTAATTGAGATATATACATATATTTATGCGTGCGCGTACAGAACAAAACGGACGGAGGCGTAGAGAGTTTTGGCGCTCACACGACCATAAAAAACGACCGCGACCTTTCTCACACGGACGTCGCGCATGTGCCTAAGCGCGTCCTTCTCCGCGTGTCCGTCACACGGGCGCGTCCCGTACGTACGTGTATTATCGTCATCCGTACACTTCGATACTTGTTGTTTTTAGATCCGACCAGATATAGTAAAAAAAAAGTCCCTTTTGAAGTCGCCTCGTCGTCGTCACACAGAAGAGTTAATCCTCTTGATCCGGACAAGCCCCCGAGGACGGCCCCCCTTCCCGCGATCGACGGCGCGCCCACCCAGCGTTTTCCACACGTCACGGTTCCCGCAAACGGTACGCGCGACGACGACCAACGAACGCGCCAACAATGACTCCCGACGTGTCGGCCGGTCCGTCATCGTTCATCACAAAGACGGACTTATGACGAGGACTGGTTCTTTTTTTATTTTTTTTACTCTCTCTCTCTTTTCATAAATCCCGAGACATTCATTTGATTCCAACCGTATACGTACACGCCATAAACTCGATTAACCGTTACAGCAAAAAGGTATTAACTATACCGTATATTGTATACACGAGGTAGCTGTTGTTGTTCACACACAGTCACACGTGTCGTCGACGGCGCACACAAGTATCGTCTCGTTGAAAATTAATAAATCTATTTGTATAACTAAAAAAAAATTTTTTTAAAAACACCGATGGAGAATGTACTTATACATGAAATGAAATGTGCAAACTTTAGACATTATCGGACGATAAAGTTTTCGGCTAATGATCGTTTTACGTTGCCCGGGGATGGTCACAGTTGGAAGCAGAGGAGCGAGGTTTTTAATTTGTTGCGCAATGTTTACAGTTTCGTCCCCCCTCTCCGTACACTACATACACTACGTTTTTATAACGATTATTACTATAGTGTACTTACGGTATATACAATAATGAATCGCAAAGGGAAAAGAGAAACGATAAGGTAAAATAGGTGACATTTGATACAAACACGATATATATATATATGTACTACGATTGTACGCGATCGGCAAGTGTACACAACGTTATGTCATTTCTGTGCCTCCGTTAAAGTTTGCGTTTTGTCTACGTATATATATGTATTAATAATGGATTATTATATTTCAAGCATGTTCAATAAATACGTTGAAAGTCAAATAAACATATGTATGATAATATTACGTTGAAAACTCGCCGTGTGTGTACACGTGTTTTTAATTCGATAAGCCGACCGGACAGTGTTGTATAATGATGTATCGCGAACAATATACGCGTAACAACGAAATAGAAAAACAAGAAAACGAGATAAAAGTGGACGGACAGAAAGAGCGGGAAGTAGTGTAAAAAAAAAAAAAAAAAAAAGGTGCAATGACACGGACTCGCGGCGATTCCGGCGGGATTTTCGTTATGTGAAATGTACAATGAAATAATTGGAAAACCAGAACCGTGTTTATCCGCAGAACTGTACTTATCAAAAAAAAAAAAACAAGAATGTTGGCAACTGGCACACGTATAATATATATAATTTATCTACTACGATAGCGTTACTGTTATTACTCTTTTTTTTTACACTGATCTAAGAATGGGAAAACATTTTTTTTTTTTTTAATATTGACCGACCGTTTCGCGCATCAAATTATTATTCATACTTAATACCCGTACTTTCGTTTATACTATACTCACGATCAAGGCCGTAACAGGAACACATTTTCGAGTTTTTAAACCGAATCATATATTTTCAACTATTAGATTTAAATACTAGATTGTGTTGTGTTCAATAAAATTGTGTCTAAATGCGGGTTAACACGTGGCGTGTAAATAGTGTGTCTCCAGCTTAAAAATTTAGTTTAATAAATTAAATTTATTATGACTATTAAAACAAATTCGGGGGGGGTTGAATCCCCGCTTCCCCCCAAATAAGGCCTTGTTCACGATGTTATGTCGTTCACGTCGATGAACCGTTTGTTTCTCCGACATTGTTGTCGCGACAGTGCGTGGTATACATCCGACAATTCGGAGTCACGCGGGCGGACAAAACGAAAACACCGAACAGTTAGAACGTTTACATTACTGATCTGGTCGATGATCGGCGAATCGTGTTTCGCATTGCGGTTATAATATGAGTAACGGTGGACGCGGAGAATGGAAATTCGACACGGGCCTGTTGGCGGGTATCCCGTATCGATGAATCGGCGTAAAACGATTGTCCGCAGACGTTCTCGTTGCACACCGGAAACGTCGATGATTCCCGCGCATTTTCAACTACGACGGTCGGATGTGATAACCGTGTCCGGACGGGGCGCCAAACCTATTGGGGTACGGGTTCGGTAAGTCCGAAAAACTTAAAAACAATATCGTACTCTGTTACACCGTAATGTAAAGTCGTACGGTCTGAATCGCTAAACGCGTTAGGTAGTCGTCGCTAGTCGGCTCGCGTTCGCGGTAGATAATATTATAACGATTCGCGTTTGCTTCGTGGCAAATGATAAAGGATGGCGCAGAAGCTCACGTGCACGCGCGTGGTCACGACGTTTCTCGCGGTCGAAATTTCGGTTCGCGCGACCAAAACAAACAACCACGTGTGCGATACTCGCGCGTAACTGCCGGCGACGGTAAAAAAAAAAAAAATTACTCGAATAAAGGAGAAAGAGCGCGCGCAACGATGAATAATAATAATAATACGAACGATGAAAAATGGCACATGCGCACGCGCGTAAAAAACGTAAAGAGGAGAACGGCGCGCGTGTACGCGATTACGCCGGGGTCGGCTTGCGGCGCCCACTCGTGGGACGGGCCTGGTTGCATAAACGCGCCCGAGGTCGAAAGTCGTACACGCGCTTATATACGTGTGTGTATCGCGTTTTGTAATTCCCGCGAATCCTAACGTACCCCGGAACCTAACCTAACGCGCGATCACCGCGACCGGGGTTTGTCACACGACGTAACGGAATTGTCGTTGGATTTTTTCCGTTTTCGTTTCGTTACTCAGTCTTCCTCCCCCGCGCGCGTCTGCGGTCTGCCCGCGCAACGATCCGCACAATCCGAAGGGTGCGTGAATGAATGGGATCGAGAAAAACCGCCGGACCGGAAGGAACGGGGTAGGGCGTGCTGCCGTTGCCGGCGTGCCGACGGTACCCACGCGGCGGCGCGTTAATAGACGCGTCAATCACGCGGCGCGTACGATAAGACGACGGCGGGGGCGGTCGCGAGAGGATCGTCAAGGGCGGCGTGTGGGAAAAGCGCGACGACGGACGTGGTTGTTTGCATCGGAAACCGGACCTGTCGTTTTGTGTTCGGGTAATGGCCCGTGAACCCTTGCCCGTCGCGTTTTTAAACGACTCCCTCGCGTACGACCCCCTCACGACCCCCTCACGACAATCTACTTTCGTGTGTAACCCATACGGTCGTTTCGTCTTTTCTCTCCTCTCCTCGTCTCGTTCCGTTCATAAAAAAACGTCGTCTCTGTCTATACGCGTATGTGTATAGTCGTCCACACACACACACACACACTTGTATTTTATTTGAACTTCCGTGGCGCCGCCCGTCGCGGTCGCGCGGAGGCGGCGGGCGCGGCGCCGTTTATTGATTTACGGGACGCGTGTGTGTACATTGCGCATAGAGCTTTTGGTCCTGCGTCCTTTGCGGCGACGTCGGTTGTTCTATTGTTCACGTTTTTAGGTTATAAACGTACTTAATGCGTGTGCGTGCGTGCGTATACGTCCCGGAGCCGCGTGGAAAACGTTCGCTCTCTTAAAACTTACCGTCACCACCACTCTAACGCGCCATTTTTCGTCACTTTCACACACGCGGTCCGGCGTACGCGGATTTATTACGCTTAAGAGGGCGAACGTTTTAAACGTTAACTCTTAACGAACAAGAACGCGGATATCATAACGTGCTTCTCGCGCGTGTACAGTTATAAATATACATGAATTTATAATATCGAAAAGAAACTCCCGTCCCCCTTTCAAAACGATATCGGATTGTTCTGTTAAACACCCCCTAATTCTCTGGAAGGATCTCGTGTGCGCTCTGATCGAAAAACTATAACGGTGAATTCATTTTGGGTAACTCGAAATGTTTTGCATTTCGACGCTTCGCTACACGTTTCAACGCCGAGATACGATATCGGTGCGATTCGGTATTCTCGTTTTTCGAGCACATAATACGATTATGTTTATGTGCACAAGTGTTAACCAAACAAAATATCACGTCGTTGAACGCGTCTTCGTGAAATGTGTTCGACACGAGTTGCGATCAGTTTCATTGCGCTTACGCGTATTGAATTGTTATTTGTGTACGCGACAACGTACACGAATAGGTGGCGCGGGGAGAAAACTCCTCGGCGGGCTGTCCAGTACGACGCGCGCACCGTATTGGAATATGTGTGTGCTCCTCGTACGTTTATCACATGAAATTGCACTGTAAATAACTTCGCCGTCCGGTGTGTTGACTCGTGTAATTAATAACAACGATGTGTAAAATACGTTCGTTTCGCCGGCGTATAGGCATTCGATCGAAAACGCCGCTACACGGCCGTTTTTCGTACTAAATCCGCGCCAAGTCCGTGTCCTCTGCGAGTATACGTGAACAATAATACTCAAATCCTTCCGCCGTGACCCAAATACGGACCCAAGTATGGATTTACACGGTCGTTTTTCGTTATAGCGACGATCGTGTCGTCCGCGGATAATCATCATCCATGCGTTCTCGCGACACACCCGCGACGAATGAATCCATGTCCACGCGTTTCACTAACGTGTCCGTTTACAATCGCCGGAAACGATCCGAACGTATCTTACAGAAGTCCGTATGATAATATTACACACGTGCGTGTACGTCGTTACCTATTTTTGTTTTTAGTATCGCCATAATGTCGTGCGTCTGTGAACGGCCACGGTGCGACGATTGCGTGCACTTATATTCGTTTTATGTTCGCACGGCCGCGATCGTGTGGGCACGATGTTTTTCAAATAACGAAATCGCATTATTACATATTATTGTTGTAAACGTCGTGATGGAAATATTATTGTTTTATTTTTAATAACACTATACGTTTTCAGTTGTTCCCAGCCGTCCAAAAAGCCACCACTGCTGCTGCCGCTTGGTTATTTGCCAGGTGTATGTCATTTTCATTACAAGTGGTCCCTGTTACAGTACAGTAGTTTCTTCTTCTTCCCCTAACATGCTCCATTTATCGGGTGTGATTTCGCATCGTCTAACTGCCGTTCTCAAGCGATTTAATGCTTTCCCTCATTTCCAGTCCTTTCCTCTAGGCAGCTCTTCATTTATTTCCCTCGTAGTGTTTCGTTCTCTTTCTTTCCGTCTGTTGATTCTTTCTTTTTCTAGGTTTTAGTCGCGGTTGAGGTGGGTTCTTTCCATCTAGTGAATGGCGGGGATCATTTGGTTGTTTGTGTCGTTCTATCTCTGATGTAATCTCTCTCCTAATGTCCGGCGGGGCTACTCCTGTGAGTATTAGTATTTCGTTGGTTTAAAACAGCCCGAGAACATTCTGCAAGTCTCGTTCAAAGAAATGTCCACGTTTTTTGCGTAACATAATTTGGCCCATACGGGGGCAGCGTATTCAGATGTTTAGTAGCATAGATTGAGAGCTTTCTGATCAGGTTGTTTCTCGCGTGTGATTTTTGCCTTACGTCTCCGCGGTGATGTTCGGTCTAAGGTAACGCCCGGGTATTTTGGGTGTTTTGTGTTTTCGATCTCGACGCCTTCCCAGTTAACACTTGTTGTTCGTTTTGCTTCTTTGTTTCTCAGATGAAAACTACACGCTTGTGTTTGGTTTTAACCAGTCGTTTTTGTAGTAAGTCGACGTTTCCCCTTAGGGCGTCGTTAAGAGTGGTTTTCTACGTTTTCGGACGAATGCTTCTGAGCAGTAAGCGCAACGTCGTCAGTATATATGAAACGCTGGGTTCCTGATGGTGTTGGTGGATCGTTGGTATGTGTACGTTAAATGAACGCTAATACGCTACCTTGTGCTAGTCCGTTTTTTCGAGTTGTCGATACGGACCGTGTTTATGATTGCGACGACGCGCGCTCGAGCTCACACGCCGTACCGGACGCCACCCGAGTTATGCGACTCTTTTCATGTTATATTATTTGCGGAATTGTTGACGACGGAGATTTTTCCGCCTCCGCCCGATGAGTGTTGAACGACAACGCCGACCGTGATGATCGCGACCCGACCGTATAGAGTTTTCCTTTGACGTCTCGTGGTTGCCGCCATCGTGTTCATATGTTTTTTATTCGATTTTTACCACGTCGTTTGTTTATTTGATTAACGCCGTTACAGTAATAACGATAGCTGTGCTTGTTTGTATTGTGATTTGTGGCAAATGCATTTTTTTTTTTCAATTTGTTCGTCGTAATACGTGTATCACACACCCACCCACACGATATACCATTTCGAATTTTCTCGTAATTGTTTTGTTTTTGTTCATTGTGTACGTTTTATGACGTTCTCGTTTACTTCCGCCTTTTTGGAATATTAAAATGAATTATCTGTTTAATTTATGAACATCACGAAACAGTTCATTTTCGTGTGTAAATCCCATGTATTTCGTTTAAAAATATTGATTTCTAGTTATCGACGACCGCACGTATATTTACGTGCATCTTACAATGGTGACGGGTTTTTAACGAACAGCTGTACTATGTTTATGCGTGTTCAAAACTCTAATAACGGATCACGCGCCTTTTTTCGCACATATAAGCAGAAAATAATACTAACAGCGTAGAATTCCTTAAAACTCCCAATTACCTTTATCGATCGCAGCGCCGCGAGGCGCGCGCACCAACGCACTCACGCACGCACTAACTAATAGTCCTATAACTGACAACTCGGTGGACTCGGTAAAAACTCGGTTATCGAAATTTCACGTTCTCCGTAGTAACAACGACGACGATGTTGATAAAAAAAAAAAAAAAAGTCGCATGTTAAATGTATTTTTCGAATTTTGCGATTTCGTCACGTATAACTGCGAACGGTTAAACGTACTACTAGATTAAAAAAAAAAAAAATGTTGTTTTGAACGTAATTATTATTTGTTCCGTGGTCACACAAACGGAAACAAACGTAGAAATTTCGATTCCGGCACAGTTTCGGCCAACAAACTCGTGTCCGTGAATCGTAATCATATGTAGAATAATTATAATTGTAAAATGCGTATCGGTATATATAAATGATAAAAGCGCGGAAAAAAAAATTAATCGTATCTTTGAATACGTTAAATACGTTTATGCAGACCTGCAAAATAATAACACTCCCGGTTCGCACGTAATGTAGCTTATGGAACATAACGTATAAATAACTTACGGTCACTAAGTTGATAATCACTGTTGTGTTTTCGTTAGCGATTAGTCTATTTATACATATATATATGAAGCGTACGATGCATATTGTTTTTAACCGTCCAATGAAATGTGCGCGCGATTTCGAATCGTTAAAAATACCCACGTAACAAAATGCGCGTGTATTTAAATGCACCTATGCACATGTGTACGTGTAACATGTAAAACGTATATATACACCGTTTTTTGAACGACGCCCAAACTTCTCTCAGTATGTTTACGCGTACTCTACGGTCTCTAGTCGTCGGTAACGTTTATTTATTTTGTTGTCCTCTCGGTTCGCGATCGATCGATCGTCGTAATAACGCCATAACCTCCGCGCTTTTTTTTCCACTTGGATCTCTTCTGTTCGGTTGCCGTCGTTATTCACGTCTCCGACGGCTGTGCGCGCCGTCGCGTTCGCGTTCAATTTAATAATTGTTGTTCGTCGCCGTCGCGTTATTTTATTTTTTATTTTTCATTTTTTACCGTTCCCTCCCGTCCCGTCTTCGGTAATATCAAAAGCGCTGTTGCCCCGAAGACGTTTCTCCCCCTTGCGAATGCTAAACGCACACAACGGACAGCGGAACCACGACGAGACAATAACATACGTCCCGTACAAAAGACGCGCGCGCGTGTGTATATACGTATATTAGTATTATTGTGTCGCGTTGAAACGAAGTCGCGGTTGTTGTCGCGATGCAGCAAGCAACACATATCGACGCGGAACGTGTTTGCGTGTAGACCGTCGTCTCGGAATTGGAAAAACGTGCTTGACAAAAAAATAATAATAATAATAATAAAAAAATAAATAATGATAACAACCGATTGGCCACCGACCGTGTCGAATTTTCGTCACGAAAACTCCGTTAAAACCACTTCTCCGCACCACGCCGCCCTATTGGGTATTTATACTTTGTTCTTGTTTTTTGTGTTTTATCGCAAAATTACGGTACGGCTTGATGTCAATATCGCGTATATGAAATGTTCGATTTATATAAAACGTGGAACAATATTTTTACTATTCATGGCACGGAAATTCGAGCTCATTAAGTTTTCGACAATATCGATTGTTTTGAAAATGTGCGTGGTCGTCGTTTTCCCCATCATTATTGTCTTTACTGTTTTTCGGCAGTTTTTCCTAATACATGTATGTTATGGTTAAAAATGCTAATAGAATTTTATAATCGAACGTATGATAATTTGTTGAGATTTACTTTCGTTTAAGTTAAGTGACCGGAAAGGTGCCTGTTTAGTTTTTGAATTTCTTTTTTTTCCGAATTCGTAAATATGATTTGTAATTCCGTGACATCTCTTATTAGCGTACGCATGTAGCTTATGTAATTAAATTTTTTTTTATCTTAAAACAACATTATTACACCTTTTAAGAACGTAGTTGGTATCTCTGTATATTTTATACGGACTTGATTCAATTTGTACGAATAAAACATTGCGAATCGCTGATAATTAACAAAAAGTGATTAATAGTACAAAAAAAAGTTATGTTTAAAAGTTAGATTTATTTTACCTATTTTATCTAAAAATTTTTGACGGTTGCACGTCGGCGAAGACAAGAATCTTTTCTAACAGTACGCTTGCTTAAGTCATATTCCGTGAATTCAATGTGGTAGGAAGTTGCATGCCGTTGTTACATTCCTCCCAGTTTTATCAGTCATATATAAATAAATATATACCCAATACCAAAAAATAATATAATATTAAATTATATATATCTGAACGCATAGTTCAGAGTATAGTTTGTAAACGTTGTGTTAGGACCTACGTGGATCTCCGCTGTCTTGCAGCACGATATGGATTACTGGCCCGTATATATGTATATTTTGTTCGTTTCATGCCGCGTTCACGTCAATGTGGAAAAACTCATCCGACGGGCAATACATTATTCTATATGAAAATCACGCGTACAGGGTGCGGCAGAAAAACCTCTCTGGTTTGTGAATATTAAAAATATACAAGACGTATGTATTTAACACCAAACCGAGCTAAATATCAAAAAGCGTGTTTGATTTATAACTTGTTCATGTAATTCCGTTAGACGTTTAAAAATTACATCGCTTAGGCGGCCCTCATTTCCAGCACACCGACCGAGCCCTTTTCGGTAGTTGTCTGCGACATTGTACGGGTCATTTCGGACGGGATGGCAGCGCAACTTCCTGGAGCTTTTGAAACAACCCTCGGGGGAAAAAAATCGCACGGGCAGATCAAGCGCGGCGAGCGCGTCGGCCACTCAACGTCACCACCACGCAAAGTGATAACATGGCCATACGGAAGCATTTCACGCCGAGTGTGCGCGGGTTACGTTGCGTTGCCGATAACGGGCGTAGACAATGTTTGCCTATCCGTGTAAATCATGCCGTCGATTTGTCTTCCGACCGGGCCCAAACTGGGTAGTTATTTCTGGCGCTCGCCTTGCGTGTGTACCAGGGGCGTCATTTGGGGGGTGGCAGGGTGGGCATTTGCCCCCCCTTGTTAACAGTGGGCCGGTGTCTGTGTGGATATGGGCCTTTTTTTCTTTATAAATCCGCCTTGATTACGGTATCATAGATTAATAGAATAAATAAAGTAATGAGTTCTACACCGATAACATTGCGGAACAAGTCACTGTTATTTTGGGGCAGTGATGGAGAGTAGGACTAAAGAAGGCTGCTTAAACTTTATTATCTGTTTTTTGTGAACCGGTCATACATCTTATACTAATAGACGGAGCATGGTAGTAGTTCACGCGGTCAACGGTTGGCTGCACCGCACACGATTTTCCACAATTTCGGAATTGTGCAAAGGATAAACCGAGTTGTGCAGTACTTCGATACGAATGTACATTATGTGGGCCGGTCAAAACTTTTGCCACCCCCTGTCAAGAACTCGGGAAACGAACGTGGGAAACGTGCTTTTCCGGGCACACCCCGCGGGGACCGCCGAACTAAACTCGTGTTTGTCCCCGCCACGGTATGCCGTCGGTCACGCGTGTATCTCGTCTACGCACAACACTGTTATAAACACGTTATTATTGCGTACGGCGCGACGTCTAGAGCGGGCGTTATTACGTGTGTAAGTTCAAGGTCCGTGGAAATCGATAGGAACCCGCCGCAACGTTTTGCACGTTTTCTCGTCGTCGTAGTCGTGGCGGGGGCGGTAGTGGCGGTGACGGTTAGAGCGGTAGGTAGCGGTAGTAGAGGCGCCCGGGGTACCTCGACGGGGTCCGGAAGGGTGTGTAATATATATACACATACATACGCACGTCGACCTAGTTAATGGCCGCGACGGCAAGCTTGGCCTTTATTTGATTTTTGTTTTTGTTTTTTGTTTTCGCGCGTACCGGCACGTAGCCAAACCCTCGACGACCTCCCGTCGTTCCCATCCGTCCCCCGCGCGCGCGCGCGTCATCCCGCGTAACGCGACCGCCACAACCCTTCGCCGGCAACCACGCTGTCAAAACGTTCGTGCACGCGGCGCGCATTGCATACTCGACTTGGCGCTGAAATACTGCGGACGGTGTTTTATACGTACCTAACCTGGCGCCGATCGATTTCTCGACAAACGTTCGTGTGAACTCGTCCCCCCAGATCGCCCAGACCGACCGACCGACCTTTTAAGTTGAAAACACGATTGGCCTAATGTTAAGATTTGACTGCGCGCGTGTATAAATGCGAAATAGAAAACAAAGCACAAACTCGAAACTGCTGTTGTAAAAGGTGTCGGTGATTTTTTTAACTCTGAGTAGTTTCGTCTCGTCACCGAAAAGTTCGGGAGTTGTCGAACGACATTTTGCCGTTTCGAATTGCGCGTGCGCGAATTTGTTGTTCTTTATTTTTTTTAAATTCAACTTAGTACACACATACGTGTGTACACATATATATATATAACATCCTGTATGTACTTTTCACGCCCAACTGTCACGCGTCTCACGACGGGTTAACGTTTTCATTAAAACATTTTCCCCGCTTTTTCGTCGATTTTCGTCGTCGTCGTCGTCATGGCATTTGTGACGTGTGCGTTGCCGTTACTCGCGTGCACTTTCCACGAGCGAATCCGGTCGTCTTTATAACGACCACAACGGTAAAGGGGACGCGCGGTTTTATAGTACCACACACAATGTCTAAACCCCCGGGGTCGTTCGCGCACACGTCCAAAACGGGAATCGCAGAGGAACTCCGCCTCGACGACGACGAATACGTTATGATATGCGTTATCATAATACGATATGCGTTATTTTCGACGTTGTTCCGAAACCGATAAAAATAGACCGGGAGAGGGGAATCGCCTTATCGTCCGTCGTTTTATTACGCGTACAAGGTGCGTCCCAAAAGTCATGAAATATATTATTTTACAATGTGTTAGTCATTTTCAAAGTACTATCCATGAGCATCTATACATTTTTTTTTCACTGACTCTTCCATGCCCTCTTGAAGGCCTCGACGGGAACCTCGCTTAAAACCGTTGTCACGACCGCTTGGATAGCCTCAATGTTATCGAAACGGTGTCCTTTGAGTGCGGTCTTGATCCTCGGGAACAAAAAGAAGTCGTCCGGAGCTAGGTCAGGACTGTAGGGTGGCTGCAGCACCTAAGCCACGTTGTGCTTTACTAAGACCTCACTGACACGCGGAGACGTATCGATCGAATCGTCGATTTTCATATTGTCTCAAAATCAGATGGATTTTCTTGAGCGTGTTTCCATAAATTAAAAAACATTTTCGTTCTAAAATATACGCATACTTTGAACGTATTTTTTTGTATTTTATCGATCTATGTACGCGGCGTAAACGTAAAAAAATTAATTGGAAAATCAAGTTTAAAGAGTCACGTACACTGTGAATGTCGACTGAAACAGAGATTTTAGAGTTTTATTATTATTTTGAATTTTAAAACAGTCGTTGATCGTTGTTCTCGAAAAACGATTTTGAGCGACGCTGGTCGGTTATTATAATTGATGAACACGGTTGTATAGGTATTTTGAACTTTTAACAAATCCAAAAATGCGTCCAAAACGAATATGTCGACAATTTTACCGTTTTTGGCCTATTTTTAGTCACGCATAAGGAAATTGTTGGGAAAACGGGAAAGCGTGTAAAATAGAAGTACCAACTAAATACGATTTTCTACCGGAACGAAACGCGTGTCGATATCGTCCGGGTGTACTCGTTTTACGCGAAAAAGTGTTAGCGAATAAAAAAAAAAAATAAAAAAAAAAAAAAAAAAAAAACACGTCATTGTGAAAATATCGTTCGTCGTAATATGGCGCACGCGATTTTCCACCCCACAGACAATAACAACATATTGCGACGCGGTGCCGGCGCCTTTGCCGTTGCCGTACTCCGAATCATTCTCTAGACGCTATATGCATATTTACATTGTTTCCATTACCGTTTGTTTTTGGTCGTGAAATGCATTAGAGAGAAGAAAAAACAAAATGTAAACGTACGTAATATTGTGAAAACGCTGACAACCAGTGACGTAGCAATGGGAGGAAGGCAGTAGGCCATGGCATGCCCCCCCCCCATTGGCCATATCAACTTATTTACGTATTTATATAGTTTATTTTATGCGTTTGAAAAACGTGCTACGGATTAGTGCTCTTAATTCTTATCAATTCGTTTGATAGGAACTTGTCAAAATGAATGTTATTAAATAAAATATTTAAGTCTAAACAATTGTTATGGGAGAAAACAATTATTATTGTTAATTATTGAGTATTTTTTTTTTTTAAATTTTCTGGCTTTGACCCCTTCCCCTCCCTCCATTTAAAAATCCTGGCTACGCCACTGCTGACAACGGTGCGCTGCTGAATGTATGGACGATATTGACCGTTGAATCCGTCGTCTGCGGAAGGCAGTTGACCCGAAAACCTTCGTATGCGTCAAGTACGTCGCCGAGTCTGTGCGCGCGCGTCTACACTTACGTATACACGTATATTTTTAGAGTGATTGACCCCATCACGCGTTTCATCGCTACCGGAAAATTGCACGCCGTCACCCTCTTCTTAGGACCGCCGTCGGCAAATACTGTGAGGGTGTTATTATTATTATTATTTTTTTTTTTTTCGTTTTCCGACTTACGGCGTTATTACGCGATTATTTCCTCGACGGGACCCCTCGTCGTCGACGGAAATCGTGCGTACGCGCGCAAAACGCGTAGAATACAAATTATTATTATTATTATTATTATTATTATGTTACGAGTCTGAACGATGATTTCAATTTTCAGTGCTCTTTTTCTCCTCTTCATCTCTCCTCTTCCGTCCCACGATTCTTGCCCCCTGATCGACGCATAACGACATTGACGAGAACGCTCGAATTTTTTTTTTTTATTCTTTTTTATCGTTCAAATTTGTTAGTAATCCGTTTTGTGTGCTACGTCGAGTCCAAAACCTAATTTTAGGTTAGTGCGATTTCGTGGACATTTCCTTACGTGTCGATGACACGAGTGTTTTCGTTTGCTTTATAACCGAAATACTATGCGTGATGAACATTATGATCGTCGACAATGAATTGACAAATGTTTTAAGCAATGGCCTACTTTTAAATGTCTCCCAGTACAGAGTGGGGTTCAAAAGCAATTTAAAACTATTTTGAGCCTGAACGCCGCCGTAGTTTTTAGTTTTTAATTAAATAAAACATAATTTTAGATAAAAATAATAATAAAGGTTATCATCGTGTATTTCGTTGAGTACTTCAGTGTTATACAAATATTTTATCAACGAATAATAACTATCCGACGTGTGTGTGTGTGTGTTTTTTTTTCTTGCAAAAAGTCGTCAGTATATTGTAAACAATTGATTAGCACTGTAACACGTTAAGATTACATTATGTTAGTTACACAGACACAACATTTCGTGATTTACAATATCAATAATAATTAATCAATTTTCTGATAGATAAAATCTAAAAAAAAAAACTCGATCACGAGTGATTATTACTTGTTTTGTATCACTGGTTAATGTGGCTAGTTGCACTAAATATGATACACGGAAAAACAACGAGATAACATACGAATTCGGTAGTTTCTGCCAGTTTTAATTAAATGATTTTTTTTATACGGTATCCGTCCACCTCCTCCATAGCAAAGCCGCTTTTCGCCACCGTTTGTTCAGTCAAATCTGTTAATTTAGTCGATTCGCGCGCTCATGGTACTTTTCCCTTCTGGTCGACCTTCAGTCTTGCCGGCCCCGTTTCCACCATTTGTGTGTGGATGCACGTCTACAGCGTATCAGAATTCACGACGACAAGCAAAAATTAATTATTTTGTTTAAACTTAAACGATTTTTAATTGGTTTTTTGTTCTCGCAAATCTAAGCAATCGACTTTACACACGCTATGCTGTTGTCTTACAGCCGTCGCCGTTTTCAGAAAATGTGGATACGCCGGCATATGATCCGTGTAGTTAGTGTAGAGGTCTCCTGCGGCGAAGCTCTTCTCAAGGTGAAGCACGTGCGTGACCTTGTCTAATGACTATCGCGCTCGCGAAAACAGTGTACCTGACGAAACGTTATTATTAGCTGCTGCTATTGGCGCGGCGTGTACGGTAATGCCAACATCGTCTTCTACATCGCGTGTACTCTGTGGGAATTGTCCGACGCCGCTTATACTTTTCGACCGGTTTTTTTTTTTAATTTTCGTCCGATTCGCCATGTTTTCATTATGTTATATCATTATTGTTTCTCTCTCGCCGACAATAATGTGTTACTAGAATCTATTCTATCCTCGTTGTGTTGTCGTTGAATTGTCGCCGCACGAATGTCCGAAAATAAAGCTCTCTGAAGGTTAAATTTAGTCCAATGTACGTACGCCACGTGGACAAATATTTATTGAAGACGTATGATAATTATTATTATCTCTGATCGAAAGGGCACACATGTCGGAACCACCGTTGTTCTCTAAAACTAGTAATAATAATCTCCGTAAGACACGTGGTATTGTCGGCAGTAGTCGTTTGGCGTGTAGTTTCCGGTAATCGTATTATTTGATTTTCTTTTTAATCGTTTTCGGTGTTGATTTTGAATAATTTTCAACGAAATCGAATTGAACGAAATGTTCAGAACTATGGTTCTAAAATGTAAAAAAAAAACAATGGTAATAATATTGTAATTTTTGAAAGCGAACAAAACCAAATGATATACCGACCGATGGCGTGCGTATAATATCTTAGGAATTGTCGTGAACATTGATTTGTGTTACGCTACAAGGTGTACAAAATAGTTTTCGTTCATATGCTATTGTAAAACCGAATGTTTTCTCGTTATTTTTCGGTACGTCTTCAGAGAAACTAATTTTATTTGACTTCGTTCGAGCGGGAAGAAAGTTTGAGAATATTATAATTAGTCGTCGCATAATCGATTCATTCGATTTTTTGCGATCGAATTGAACCAAAATAAGTTACAGTATTTACTTTTTCATCTATTGTATATCAATATACATTATATTATTATTATCACGTAAATACAATACACTATGAAACCTAATAATATGCTTTTGAAATTAAGAAATAAACTATACACGAATAAATGATTGAAAAATTATGAAATTGTCAAATAATGGAAAAGTAAAATTTTCAAAATTGAGTACTCTGATAAACGATTCGAAAAATTTCTTAAATAAACAACTTAAACAAATTCCTTTAAATGCCATTACCCTGATTATTATACATCATGTTTTTGGCGTACCAACGAGTACAAAACACTCTTTCAAATGTTAAAAAAAAGAATTAGATTCCAATTGTATTTTTTTTTTTTAAATAATAATTCTTTGTGTGCATTAGTGATACGAACTTGTAAAATACGTACGGTCATTAATCAAGACTATTAGAAGTCGTTAGTTCTTGCCGATCTAATTATATACAGCGATGAAAGTAAATGTCACGTAATTATTTGTCTATACGCCGAGTTGACGCCGTCGTTTCAGGATGTTATTAAATAATACAAATAATCATAATGATAAATGATAATCTATTAAATTATTATATAACATAAATGGCGGACATGAATATGTTCGCGAGCCACACGAATAAACACAATGATATTAAGAGCCAAAAATAATTTTAAATATATCAACATATTTTAATAATATCAGTTTTTGAAACGACATATCTCGTGAATCTCTTCAATAAAAAATGAACATAATTAAATTCAAATATCATTCAAATTTAACTGATGATCATCTTACAGAATCACTCAGAACTGTTCTCACATCGATACAACTAGATCTTGAGAAGCTCACGAAAAAAAAAAATCTCAACGCGAAAATATTTAGCTTCACGTAGAAACATTTCATTAATGTAAATATTTTATTGTATAAAATTGTAAATTTATGCATTTGAGGTCATAATCGAATATTTATTAAATGTGTATATAATACAATTTTTTTTTAACTGTTCATAATATCAATAAGTAAATTTTTGCTCGCGAAATTAAAAAAAACGAATGTTTTTTCACCTTTTCCGAAATCAACATATATGTAATGATATATAGACACAAGTCATAATTGGACATTATAACTAGTTGGTTTTGAGAACGCGTATAACTTAATAGAATACTAAAAATAATTGTTAAATTTCGATTTTCTCTCGGACAACACATTTTTCAACGAAGAACAATATTCTGAAAATATATATTATTTAAATAAACGCTGTATCAATTCAATTTTCAAGATATTTTTACAATTACACATTATACACGGATTATAGTATTAAATTTTGATACATATTTACTTTTAAACTGAATAACAAGTATGCAGAGAAAAGAAATTATGGATTGCAATTTGGTATTTTATAATTGGATTAAAAAGAAGATGATAGATGAAAGTAATTGGTTGATTTTTTAACCATCAATAATGTTCATTATTTTAGTATTTAACTTTTAGCCTGACGGAGTTATACGCGTTGAAAGGATAAAAGCGAAAGTGACATAAAATTGTATTAATTGTTAAAAATATCGAATTTAATGTTAGCTAATCGTTCTTTTAACAAACCTATACAAGACTTGATACAAGTGCATTCGTAAATTTATAAATTTCATACAACACAGCAATCTGACGAGATAATAATATAAAACATTCTGTTTTTATCGCCTCAATTTGATAGCGTGCGTTTTTGTTTAATCTGTTCCAATTATTTAATCGTACAGCGACCACCGGCCGTCATGTGTTCCGCAGAAATATTTAACTATACGTATAAACACGCAAACGTAAAACTGCACTCTCAGTTGGATGTATAACGTATATATATTTATATGATGTATTCATTAGACGTGTAAATCAATGTTTCCGTGTACGTTTACGTGTTCGCGTAAAAACGAAATCTACAGAAAAAACACGCTATACAGGTATACACCACACACGGCGAACAACGCGATTGTTTTTATTATGTACTCGTGTCATATTATTATTCTTTTGACGGTGATTTTTTAACGAAACTTTGTTTGCAAACACTTTTGAACACACGAGTATAGTAATCATCATCGTGGTTGTTAAGTCGCTTCGCCTTCCAACGGGGTTGGAATAAACAGACGAGTGCAGTATAATTTTATTAATTTAAAAAATACTATTTACACGATGTTTAGTGAAGCTTTTAGGTTTATTACCACGAGTTTTCCCATATTTCCCATGAGATTTTGAACGAGAGCGTCGCGAAAAAGACCGTAATACTTTTTTAAAAAGTCAAAAAAGTTAATTAGAAAAGCGAGTTTTTCATATATATATATATAAGGGTTTTATCAATTTTTATTAAGAGCGGATACTTTAAAATCATATCTTGGATTCTAGACGGACTTGTATATATGCCAGACGAGGATTAAACGCGCGAAGATAGTAATAATAATAATAATAATAATAATAATAATCAAGCCAGCTATTGAGCGTGTCGGGCGCGATGCGAAATTGAATTCGTTTCTGTTGGCTGTTGTCGTCAGCCCGCGGTTAACAAGAATGAGGGGAATTCAATTTCGGATGAGCGTTTTGCCGCCATTGCCTTTACATACATATATATATATATTATTGCGACATCCCTCCCGTTTAAGGATCTCAGTATGTCATTTCTGCAATCTGCGACATAACCCTTTACGATACGTACGCGCGTACGTATTTGGAAATATATTCAATCTCGTTTATAATTTCGTTTTAATTAGTTTTTGTATTCATTACGTTCTGATTTTGACATAAATATCTACACGAACTTTTTGCCGGGGAAAAAAATCAATTTGGAACTCGGCAAACTCTTATCCAAGTTTCTCCCGACGATCCCGTCCTAATAATAATAACAATGCATGACTCAGCAGTTTGTCCCTTTCATCGGCGTTTGTAGCCCTTTGGCAACAGTCGAGACCGAGAAAGAGCGGTGCCAGGAGAGTATAGTGAACGATAGCCACTGAAGGAGGCAAATGTTAACGAAGAACTTTCGAATCTCTAAACTAGATGCGTAGAATGCAGCCGGTTAACTAACCATCGCGACGCGGCTTCGGATGACGATACATCCAGAAAGCACTTTCATTGAAAACGTTTTGGTCTCGAGGTGTGTGATGCACGTGTGATGCACTACCCGACGGGAACGAACGATAACAACGGTGAACGTGCTTTTAATGTGACCTCGGGAAGTTGACCGCGATCTCCGCATTGTAGTATCGTCGCCAAAAACCTGATGGATTTCCCGAACAGTCTTTTCTTGGGCGTCGGTTAAGGTTTTTCTAGAAATGCGTCGTTCTAGCGTTTTTGTCATTTAGCGGAAAATTTGAATCCAACAAAGTATGTGTTCTTATTTGCCGTGCCAGCGAATTACACCCTATCCTCTTCCCTTACAACGAAATTCACAAGTTCGGCACGCCTTCTCAATCGGTTCGCAAACGGTAATTTCTCAAGCTTCGTCTGTTTGACGCGGAAACGGAAAAGCTTTTTTTTGTTTGTTAATCATGTCTTTTTGAAAACAGTTTGAATTTTCTCGGCTCGCGTCCTCATACGTTTCACACGTCACGTCGTACAAACAAGAAATGTTTTACAGTTACGCATAAGTGCACGCGCCTTTTTGTGCGTAAAAAAAAAATTGAAATTAGGGTGTCGCGCACGCGTCGTCATCACTCGCACGTACCAGCAATGCACCCAGGATTT
Organism: Schlechtendalia chinensis; assembly: GCA_019022885.1. Taxonomy (NCBI): domain Eukaryota; kingdom Metazoa; phylum Arthropoda; class Insecta; order Hemiptera; family Aphididae; genus Schlechtendalia; species Schlechtendalia chinensis. Next base: position 3,284,640 of record CM032339.1, on the reverse strand, counting down.
TTTCAAAGGGAGGGGTGCGGGTGTCCTAGAATAATATGAAAACCCGATTTATACAATAAAGATAATTTTTACATTTTATTAACTTGAAATGTACAGTTAACTACTTTTTTGATATTATAAAACGATAAAACAACAGAAACCGTAAAATCGATTAAAAAAAAAAAAAACATTTAATCGACGTTTATCTGTCGCCAATAATTAAAACTATCTCGCACTATAATTTTCGTCCTAGTGGTGGGCAGGTCCACCGGCACGTTCCGTGTATCGCACGGACGGTAGGGGTTTAGTCGTCGTCGCCGTTCCGTGTTCTCCAAGAAACAGATGTGGTGAAAAAGGACGTGTGACATTGTTGAGTACAGGCGGCGTTCTTTTGTTTCTCACCGCTCGCGTGCGTTTTACGTAACCGCCACGACGACGCGTATCCGATCGCAATATCGCGTTCGAGGCCACGTGCACCGCAGGCAATCCGCCGCCGTCGCCGATCGAGTTGACCCGCCCACGTACCCTAACCTTCGCGTACGCGCGTATTGCGCATCGGTCTGCCGGCCGGGCGGTCACGTGATCTCTAACCGGTGTTCTGGTCATCCGCGGGACACGACGAAATCCAGATTTGCCGCCCCGCCGACATGTTTATGAATCCGAAGTTCTCTCTTGGGCGTACAACACGAGGAGTGGAACGTAAGAGCGTGTTTGTACGGGTGCGATTCGACATAAATGTTATACGGCGATATAGCTTTTCGCACGATAAATAAATGTAACGATTTGATTGCACGTGCAATACCCAAATCATGAACTGCTCGAGCGGCGCCTGACGACACGTTCGATCAAATACACATTTTACGTTGTTCAATTAAAAGTGATTCCAAAACGGTTTTATTCGTTCGTTACAATTCACAGTATTATTTTTTTCGTGTCGTTTAAGAAGGTCGATGTGTTTCGGGTTAATTGACCGGTGCCGGGTGGCCTCCTAGTGTGCATGATAACGCGTCGGACCGGGTTTTAGAACGACAAAGGTCCCCCGTCCCCTCGCGCGCACACCCCGAAAAAATGATATTAGAAAGTCCCGTCGCGTATTTGTGTTACGGACGCATAACGCGACCGTTTTCGGACACATTCCGACAAATTAAAATTGGAATGCCCTTCAACGATCGATTCGCCCGTCCGCCGCCGCCGCCGTCTCCTAACCTCCGACCGTCCCCGGCCGCGTTGTTGCCCTGACGACTATCGGCCGCGCGAGATGCTTTCGGTCTTTCAATTTCGATTTCGATTTTTTTCCCTCTCGTTTCGCTTTCAATACCCATTAGATTTTTATTACATCGGTTGCTGCGTAGTTGTGTGTCGTTCGCGGCGTGTTCACGCCGTTGCCTATATTCGTGTACAATTTAATTTCCGAAAACCTTACCGAATACGTGCGAGTATATATATATAGGTACGTGAAATACACGTATTGTTGTAACCATTTTTTTTTTTCGCTTCGTAAAATAATAAACGCGTAAAAATTTGTTTTCGTGTTTGATAATTTACATTTTGTTTCCCGTCATAAAGGTTAAAGTAAAAAAAAAAAAAAAGTTATTTATTGTCGTAAAAAACACGAAAAAAAAAAAAAAAATGTACGCATGCCCGTGTAATATACGTGCGCCGTTTGCTACGGTCGTACATATATTTCGTATGCATAATTTATCTGAAACGTTAAATGTTAATTAGCATTTCATAACGACACGCTATTCGATTCGTACGTTTCAACAGTGATTTAGTCGTGTATGTAGGTGTACGAAATGCGGGGCGACGGAGAAGAAGCAAAAAATTCAAACGAGACAATAATCATCGCGACAATCATTTTTCTCGACGTGTTTTGGTTTTTATCTTATTTTTTGTTACTTTATTCCATATAATGGCGCGGAGTAAAATCAAATAAAAAAAAAAAACGTGTTCCCGGACATTTTCGAGTGTTAACAAACCTGCGCGGTCGGTCCCCTCGAAACCGCGTCGCCGGTATTTTTTATTGTTTATAACGAACGGAAATTGGCACGTTGGAACGTAACGAAAGAACGAACGCGGTCTTACGAATTCCCCAAAACACGCATTACGTGCACATCTTTTAAAACGTATTTTTTACGTGGCGTGCCTACTACGCGTTTCTTTTCGCCGTGCTCCTCGCCATCTACAGGTCAACACATTTATATCATTCGGGGTTGTTAACTATTTGATAAATCGAATCTCTAGTTTTTCAAAACGACTATTTTCGTACGTTCTGTACCGCCGCTGGTTTCTGTTCTTTTACTCGTGTTCGTAAATTAATACAAGTTTTCATCTTAACACGTGGACGGCCAAACTAACCTAACCATGTCACACGTGTTTACCGGTATGTAGTACGAGAAAATGACTATTGCAGGATCTGCCGCCCGTCCACGTGGCGTACACCGCGATTCTTCGTACGGTTTTTCAATTATTTCGTCGTTATTTATTTTTAGCGTTGTTTATTCAATACCTATGTGGGTTTGTGTAGTGCTACAACCGCTCAAGTTTTTGCTCTCTGATGTTTTTATTCGTATACGACGATAAACAATCGAATCTCCTCCGTCTCTTTACACACCAGTAATGTAGTTATCAAAAATTCTGATTTTTTTCTTCTTCTCTTTATGTCACTGTGTTATAGAACACATAATAGTTTATTTGTATGATATATAACCTTTCCCGAGTAATCTCATAGGTCAGGAACCGTATTGATCCCGTGTATAAATAACGAACGGACTTTTATTTATTGTCGTCGTTGTTATACACATACATTTCACGTGATTCGGTAATATAATTGTTTCGGAAAATTCGTCCAAGAGACTCTCACAGTTTAAAACTTAGCAAGACAAAAATAAGTTATGGTATCGGTTGTGAATAATTTTTAAGAAGAAAACATATTTCATTTGAATTGATTATTAATTCTCGATCGTGGTAAAATTACCATTACAATGCATCGAATTCGTGGGTATTATATATATATATAATTAATTCCAAAAAAACAGAAAGAGTCTGCACAGCGAAATCCTGTTACGCCCAACTGGAATTTAGGTTAAGCGCGTGTAGTAGTGTTCGTACGGAAAAGATGCTTTTGCGTGGTTGGTAAAATATCACACAAATAATCGTACGAACGCGAGAAAAAATCGCAGTGGCGTCGAGGGCGCGGACAATGATCGTGGCGGCTTATAGAATGTACGAAAAACGCCGTCTCTCTCTCTCTCTACCCGAACAACAGCTGTCGAACAGATGCACGCGACGCCGTGACGGGGCGGGATGATCGCGAACGCCGTCATCGTCGGTCCGTGCGATTTATCTGGCGAAGGAGGAGGACGGCGTGTAACAGACGGAGAGAAGACGTGTGTGTGTGTGTGTGTGTGTGTGAATGGGACCTGGCGCGGCGCGAAGAATTCGATACTCCTGCGCACGGAAGAAGAGAAAAAAAGGACTACGACGTGCAGCGAAAGACGGGGGAGATGAACGAACCGGTTTTTACCTGTGTTTTTTTGTTGCGCGATCCGTGTATCGGGTCCGAACGACAGATCGGTGGGGGGGGGGGAAGTACGGTATGGCGCGTGCGGGCGCGTTGTTCGTCCGAAGGGGCAAGAAGATCTTTTGATCGGACCGAAGACGACGACGACGACGAACGTTTTTGTGTGCACACGCCGTAGTATCGGGTACGCGCGGTCAACAGGAACGTCCGCGAGACGGAGTATAACAGACGCGCTTATATACACGTACGTGCGTGCGTGTGGAAAATAATATAATAAATAACGTATAATAATCGTCATCGTACATATTATTGGCGGCGAAAGCCGACCGTCACAAAAGAGTTCCACAGAATCCTCGGGAATAATATATGCTGCGTGTAACGCGTAAAAACGTAATATATTATTATTATTCCAGTTGTATTGTTTCTTCGCTCGGGACACATAAGTTATTCGGTTAATCTAATAAATATGTATTAAAAAAAAATAAAAAAAAAATAAGAATAATAATAAGAACTCGATTGCGTTTTAGTTAGTAATTGCCCTTGGAGGTTTTTATTTTATTTTTTTCTACGACTCTTGTGTTTCGATTCTTCCCGATCCATACGCGCACACCGGCGATCGTGTTCGAACCGCACGGAAACGGAATGATAAATAATAACGTACCTATCTTACCTTGTTCGACATTACACGACGCGTCCCGTACCTATTATGTCGTTGGTACGGTTACGCCGCGTAAAACTCGTTCGGTGGACAACTGGAGACGAAATATATTTCGTTGTTTTTGTATTTTTTTGTATTTCCAGTCGTCGTATATCATTTCCGTCCTCATTCGTGTGTCGCGGTTTTTCGAGACAAGAAAATAAACGGATAGGCGTACAAAGAAACCATCGTCCGAACACGGGGTCGTATTTAGAACGCAGCGGCGTTATATTATCTTGCGGTTAAACCGTGGAACTTCAGGTTTTCGGCGCGTCGTAGTTTCCGCGTATAAAAATAACAATAACGGTCATCATGTAAACCGCGTAAGAACCCGCCGGACAGGGCAAACGCGGATCGGGCGGTAGTCTCGTCCGGCCGGACGTCTACTAACGGATGTTCACCGGAGTACGCGTCGCGCGGGCAAATCGGTTTGCGATCCGAATTCGATCGGCAATCGGTCGCGTGACAGTTTTTAGCGAATCCGCCGAGTCCGCCGACGTTCGGAACACTTCCAGTTTTCCCGTCTCAATCAACTCGACCGACCCGGTCACGGCCGTTTCCCATGTTTTCAACACGCGTATTGCGCGGACAGTTTATTGCTATGCAAACGTACCCGTCCGTCGTGTCGATGTCGTTTCGTTTCCCGGACCTATACCGTCGTCGTCGTCGTTTTCGTGTTGCCCTTCCACCGCTCGTCAAACAGTCGGTCACCGTGGAGACGACACCCCCGCCACCGCCACCGCCCACCCCACCCGTGAGAGCCTCGCACAACACAACACCTGCACCGGTGCGTGTCGATTGTCGGATCGGCGCGAGAATTCACAGTACATAGTAAATCCAGTGCTCGAATTGGAAAATATAAAGTGTTGGAGCTCAATTGGAAATTTAAAAAAAAAAAAAAAACGCTCCGAATGAAATATTCTATATCACAAAACCCCCCCCCGGTATATAACCTGATTTTTGTATACAATTTTTAATTGTTATTCTATCAAATTTTATGTAAATAAACAACTAATCACCTCATTTTAATTTAAGTGAGAATATTTTAATATGTAAAAATCATTTATATGAGAACATACGCTATCTCACAACTTGTAAAAAAAAAAAAATTATAATTTTTTCACGGGATACGTCGGCACACGATGATCGCTAATGAAATAGAATTTTCCGAACGGTTCGCCAATTGAACGGCCGTTAACAGTACAGATTTAACAGTTTTATAGTGTATCTGTGGATGGATCTAAAACTAATTGTCAAACGAATAATATTCTGCGATAAATGATACACAAAGATAATATTTTGCCATTATCAAGTAGACACGGCAATAATTGATATAGCAATAAAGTATTAATAACAATATCAAATATACAATTTTTTCATGATTTTTTTACCAATGGTCCCCCACAGGTCAAGAGCGCCCCTCCTCCTCCCCCCACCCCCCGCGTTACTTTGAAAATCGTAGTGAAGTACGTTAATTTCTTTTGGAATGTAGTAGAGAAGTCGCGTCCCCCTCCGATTCGGGTGCTGGACAAATCGTAACAATTAGAATCATTATCGGTACAAACGACAAACGACTGAGAACGAATTTAGCGAGTTCGTCGTACATGTTTGTAGCGCGGTATGTGTCCGTGTTATTACATGATATTACGTACGATTGTCGTTTTCCTCTGCAACCTAACCTAACCTCGCCGTCTGTGTTCTACACGTAATCGGTCCGATATGTAATCTGTGTGGCGTATCGACGTTTGAACGGGTTACTGTATTTGTTCTGTTCGACCGAACACAAATATCGATCGGGCGAAACCAGTGTTATCATAAGCTCCGAACACGGCATATGTCATTGTGGTTTATCACATTGTTATATGTATGTATATATATTTATTTATTTATTTATTTATCGAGGCGAGATGACGTTTTACGTTATCACGCGGCTTAGACCGTATCAATGACGTGGCGTGGTTATTTGAAAGGATGTAAGATGATGATATCAAAAATCCATTTGAACACTAACTGTACATGTTGTAAGAAACACATTTGGTCATTTTAATATTTTTAAATAGTTTTAACTGTACAGTACTAGTACCGACTAGTACAATGTTAATCAAATTGTGAATATTATTTAATTAATTGTTATAAACGTGTATTACGAACAGAATTGTATTTAAAACATCAGTCCGTTTTTCTCGGGGGTTTTTTTGAGTGATCTTCGTCATCATAAAAACTGTTTCGTTTTTGAATTTGAGTCAATAATTTTTTTTTTCAATTGATGAAATCGTCAACGTTGTAAATTAGAACTAAAAAAAAAAAAAACCTAAATTCTATTAATATTTGAGTGCTCAAACCCCCCCATTTCAAAAAATACCAATTAATAAGTAAATAATAATAAAAATAATTTTGTATTTTAATAATAATAATAATAATTAAGTCCTTAATCGGTATGCGTTGCACAATTATTTACTCAACACTTTTGTTTCGTGTCCGGCCTGTTACCAATAATTGAAAGTCAACCCTGTTCGTCGCCCGACCGTGAATAATCTACACCTACCACCTGGTTAGGTTAACCGGGGCGGACGGCGGCGGCAGCGTGGTGACCACCGAACAGACGGCTAATAAAACCCACCGCGACTTCAAACACAAAACGTAATCTCGAAAACCATTCCGAAGCGTATTGACGTCGATCGTCTGTCTCAGCCACGTTCACGGGACGCCGGCAGACGCGATGCGCCTCGGGTTCGGTCCGCCACGCTGCCGCCACCGTGGGCCACGACCCTTCGGCGTCTCCGCGCGCCGCCACGAGCCGCCGCCGCCGCCGCCGCCGCCGCGCCGCCGCGGTCTCGGGGCAGCAGCTTCGCGTGGCCGCCGTCTGGACGTGACGTCATCGCCAGACGGATCAATACGCGCGTGCGGAGGGTATCCCCGGGGGTGTACGGGGTTTGTGCGTTCCGGTCCGGGGACGTCTTGCCGACCCCTCGGGCGGTTAGGGGGTGGCAGGGGGCGTGGGGCCGGGAGGACGGACGACGTGCGTGCACTTGTGTACACGCGCGCGCCGAGGCGGGACCGAATGGATATCGCGTTGGGATTCCGAAAACCACGGTGGTGTTTTCGCGCGGACCGACTGGTTAGTGGTAACACGTGTTATTTACCGTCGTCCGGCCGTCGGCACCGATCTGTCTGTGGCGGTCGAACGATTTAAACGCTGAGAGGTGCAGTTATTTTTCAACGTAAACTTCGATCGTCGACAACATAAGTCATGATTTAAGTTCATATGATCATTTTATCAAATCATTCAAGTTATTATTAATTCTACTTTTTTTGCGCCAATTCGTCCGATATGTTTACATATATATATATTCACGGTGAACAGCCGCTAGGACGACTATGAAATAACATAATTACACAATTGATAAACATTAAAGTACTAGTAATCATCGTAGAGAAAAACAAATGTTTTATGTTTAAACTGTTGTTCACTTGTAGTATTTACCTCAATCATAATATTTCTTAAATAAGTTTTCAACCGTTTTAGACTTTCTGGTTCGACTGTGTATGACGTCCTCCCACTCCCCCCTCCCGTTTGACCGCCACTGGTACACCTATAATGTCGTCTTTGTTTTACGTCCTAACTTACGGACATCATGGTAGACGATTTACGTTTACAAGCACCTGTTGTCACAATGAACAATTTCATTTCGCGATGTGTAAACCGTACCAACGGAATATATATGCGAAAATTGAAATGACGGGGTTCCCCCCCCCCCGGGCTAAATCCCGTTCCGCGCGCAACGTTAACTATCGATCGTTTGGGTCTGACGAATAAATAAACCCGAACAACAACAAAACCGTATGCACGCGTGAAATCGTCATAAAAACCCGACGCATTCGCTAAACACGTTTTTCACACGCCCGTAATTCCGACCACGTGACTCGACACGGATTTCCACCGGAACGGGCGGTGCATGTCGTCCGGGGTCGGCACAACGTCGTCGTCGTTTGGTATGTAACCGTATCGACTGTTGCCGGAGATGGTGAGCTCGGTAGATTGATCGATACCACGGAACGTCTAGGGCCGCGAAACGGTATTTCGTTGTTGTCTGAAGACGATCTCGAAGCGAATCGTTCGACCGGGGGGGGGGGTTTGGAATTTTTGAAACGGAACATATTTCGCCGCGCCGCCGCAGGAGACGTTTTGCGAAACGGTTTGACACGCCGACTGCGGACACACGACATCGCGGAATCGGAGAAAACCGATGTTTTTAGTCGAAGTGTTTTCCAACCGTCCGAAAAAGAGGAGTTACGCCTTGTTGAATACGCGTCCGTGTTTCGAAAAACGCGTTTCTCCGTTGACCGCGGGCCGGACGCATAAACGTATTTTCGCGCGCGTCTCATCCTATTGCGGTATTATGACACGCGCACAACCTACACGGGGGCCCTCGTCGATAATCCTTCTCCCTTCGGCCGGCGGGTTCGCTTGGCGACGATACCGCCGTAACCGCGCGCGCGTTTACGACCACGGCGTGTTTCACCGAAATCGATTTTCTCGCCCAGACCGACGACGACGACGACGCCGCCACGTTTGACCCGTTTCCGCCGGAGTTTAAAACGCACCACGTCGTTACGCGCGAACGGGATTTTCGTCGACGACACGCTTGTATTTGCCCGGGAACGTTTCGATAACCGCGTGGGGGGTTTTTTTTTTTGAAATTTAATTTTAGTATGGACGTTTGTATAATTTTTTATCCGTGAGACCCGATCTGATATGCATAATTCCCCCCGTAGGTTTCGATCTGAAAATGAATATTTATATAACACGAAAATAACGGGTACATAAAATACGGTTAATTTACGATTTTCGTCGTCGTCGTCGTCGTCGTCGTCGTGTGCCGTTCGTTTTCATCGGAGTCAAAAGTTTCCCCGCCGACTATAATTATTGTGAACGTGATGTGCACGTAAATCAGACGTTACCGCGTAAACTTTAATTCATTTTGCGCGCACGCCCCGTGATATATTATTTTTATTGTAGAAATTCATTACGACGAGTCGAACTTCACGCTTTTATATACACCTGTACGGTATTAGCCGACGACGCGTAGTTTGTGCAGGCAATCTGGCGCGGTAACTTTTTCAACGACCAATGGAGATTTTTTTTAAACAAAAACGTACTTCAGACACATAAAGACCGGTATTTATTTTTGGAGATTTCAAATTATCGATTCATGTGCCTCCTACCGATTTCGCATTACCGCGAGAAAGTGATTCGGGTTGAATTCGATCATTACACGCCGGGCCGTGTGAACGTTTTTTTTTTTTTATCGTTTCTCGAGTTTTACTCAAAAACTATGTAAAAAACTTGACGTGCAAATCATAATTTTATCTAAAAAAAACATTTCTCGTTAAACTATTGTCCACTGTTAGCCGTTGTAAATAAGAACGCGCGTTCATTGTGTTCATTTATAACGAAACTGTAGAAAAGAATTATTATTATTTCTCAACGGTCACGTGATCATCGCTTACGCGGGAATAACGAGTTTGGCGACTGACGCGAGACGTCGTACCCTTAGAAAACGAGCGGAGCCGTAGCAAGGGTGAGGCGACTGAGGCGTTCGCCCCAGGTGCCATCGCAAATGGGCGCGCTAAACTTTGAGACATTTTTTATAAAGTATAAATATTGATCGACCTTATTTTCAGATCACACTTAAGAACGTTAATTGTTATTGATGACTTTGTCAAATCGAGAAAAGTACAATTATGATCGTGAACATTTTGTATGTTTTTTGTACGACGCTCATTCGTTTAGTACTGTTTAATTTATTTTTATTTTCAAAGTATGCAAAAATAAATCTTAAAAAAAAATACACTTTTTTCCGAATAAATAATGGTTCAAATTTTTTAGAAAAGATAAAAAAAACAGTTGCGGTTGGGGGGAGAGGCTGCATATATTCGATTTGCCTCAGGTGCCAGAAAAGCTTGCTCCTATTCTGGCGACCAGGTTCGGTACTATACCGAGTTTATGCGTCCGTTATCAGATAACACGCGTAATAAATAACGAGATAGCCAACGAAGACCGTACAATTCGTAACGTGTCGTATATTTAATTGTTCGCAATTGTTTAAGTGTAATTGACGAGCTGCAGCTGGTTATGTACATGACATACATGACGAATGACGACGATTCCCCTTGAACATCGTTAATTTCGTTCTTACGTTTTTAACGTTAACAATCGACAACGTACAAACGACATATTGGTTATTAACGTATTATTGTTTTTTGCGGTTTTTCGGTAGGTTTTTCATACGTCGAAAAAAAAATACGCCATTGTACATATCGAAACACGGCACCATTAAAGTGTTCTTCGGCGTTAAAAAAAAATAAATAAAATAAATTGGTAGATCGGAAAATTTCTTCTGGATGAAATAAACGTCGTGTACTGATCTACGCACTCGATTACAATGATTATATTAATCGTTGTTTCGTAAATATATATGTTTGTCGTTGCTAAAATATAACTTTTACCCATTCCACGTGGCTTACAATCGTAAACCACTGTGGAAAATTTCGAAAATTCCCATTTTTTTTTTTTTATTCGCCTTTATAGAATCACACGATCGTCCGTTTTTCCCGTAACGTAATGTACGTTATACACGTCCTCAGACTATTTCGATTTCTTTATGATTTGATTTTTTTTTTTTATAAGTATTTATCGTAATTATTCGTATAACTTCGAAGGCCTTGCGGCTCGTTCCGGTATCGTGCCTGCCGCGAGTGCCCCCACAAAAGGAAGGTCAGTGAGTACTACGGTCCCGGGGCTCGGGGAAAAAAACATTATACATACATATTATTAATTTAAATTAGAAAAATAAAATGAGTCGTGCCACCCCGGTCACCATATCTTTATACAATCTACGGGTATATAATTTTTTTTCATGAGATCGGGCCACTTGGCGTCGGTAGGCGGACGGGACGTGCGGAAGTTTTGAAAATAACAATAATAATTTTCTTTTTTATTATTGTTATTATTATTCATGTTAAAAAATGGTGATTTATTATATTGAGCTGCAGCAAATTAGTGTGCTTGCGTTAGAAACCTATTTTAGGGTAAATGTGAAATGATTGATGTTTTATAGAGGTGTATAGCAGGCGAATGAAGCTGTGCGGTGTACACAACGTTTCAGGTACCTTTTGTAAAAAATAACAAATTAAACGTCAGAATTTATATTACAATTATTATAAGCAAAGAATATACAACGAGGGCCCGGATTAATCGACGAAACAAATACAGTACATTCGTATTATTGCGTTTACATGCGGTTTCGAAACGACGACGAACTAAATGGGGCCGGTCGGTCGTCCGCCGCGTTGTTAACGATTCGATTCCGGTCGTGGCTAATAATTACATAGTGCACGCGACGAGTTTCGCGGTCGGCAACGACGACGACGACGACAAACTCTCGTTTCGGCCGTCAGTACCCATCTGAAATGGGTGGGCCAAAACCGTTCGGTACACCGTGTCCGATTAACCGCGTTCGTCGAGTCCGACGAGTCCCCCGACTCACGGCGGGCACGTGGTATTATAGCGCGGAGCAGTGGCGCCGAAATTGACTTTTAAGTACCCACCACTACACCGTAGACGTTGATTTGTAATATATATATATATATATGTATTACTGTGTTATATTATTTGGATATTAACATTTAATTGAAATTTAAGAAAATTTAACTTAACAGGACATTTTATAATTTAAATCTCCTTGTATATTAGCTCGTATTTAGACCATCAACATTTATACATTTCACTCATTTATAACTCCTTGAAACCGACCTGCTTGCCGTCGCTTGTTATGCCTATCTACCCGAATACCGCCATTATTACAACTTACAATACGTTACAACCGTTAAACTGATTGTTTTTGGTGAATTGGTCATAGCCATAGGTTATAAGTTACAATATTCATTTAAAAAAACTTACCAACAAAAATCATATCACCTGAAGTTAAAATATACTTATAAGTTCGGCACCGAACTGCCGACCACCGCCCACCTAAAAATTGTATGGGCGGCTGTCCTTCTTTGAGTATAGGTTCGGGCGGTCGACGCTAGTGCTCCGGATTTCCTCGATGGACTCGATCTCGGTACGGATCTCGAAACGGTACTTTTGACGGACCAAACGCTTTTAAATAATAATAATTTTAAAAAAACAAAAAAATTACCTCGTCGATTTTCACGGTACACGAATCGGTTGTAAGCAACGAGGAGACCACACGTATAAACAATTGGTTTTTACGTACCGAACCCGGCACCCCCCCGTTTGGTTTTTTACGTCGTATCGGGGGTTTCGTGTTGTGCTTTACATAGGGGGAGAGACGTTCTGAGAGTTTCATGTGCAACGGTACAGTGGCGTACCCGTGAAACTTTTTTTTTTTGGGAGGGGGGGAATATTAAATACTTCACTTTAAAATGTAAAAGTCCAATAGTAACTTATTATTAAATGACAAAAAATTGATATAAATTTTAAATTTTAAACGATTGAGATAGATAACATCAGCGGTCACCTGTCTTAATGTTTGAAAACGTTGATAAAATAGTTATCGATAACGTCCTAATGTGATCAATTTGGTCAAATTATGATATTTATCTATAACTGAATGTCCACACGATTACATTGTGGAAAACAAATTATCTAATCAAAAATAAATATGCATTAAGCAAAAGAATAAAAAGTTTCTTGGGTGGGGTGGATGGTAAATGCTCTTGTTGCAAATACCCCCCCCCCCTCCCTTAAGTACGCCACTGCAACGTTATTTTCTAGTAGGACTTGTTATTATTGTACGTTGTCGTTGTTCGTATATTCGATTAATATTCTCAACAAAAAAAACTAGTTTTGTTGGACAGGAAGGTGGGTGGGTGAGTGGTGGAAGACGGCGAACGCGAGTTTTTAAATCGGCCGTTTACGAACAAACCGACCGAATCTCTCGGTCGGAATATTGTTTTATTATTAAATTTTTTAACGATTTATCATTGTTAATCAGCGCTAATAACGATGTACAGTATATATGTATAACGGTTACCTATATTTATTTTATTTTTTTATTTTTTTTTTGTTCGCGTCCTTGCGCGTCCATTAATAATTATGTTTTGTTGTGTACACGTGGCGGCGGCGGCGGCCATGATAATAATAAAACAACCGCCGCCGAGTGAAAATCCGACGCGTCGGTGTTCGCGCGTTTATTTCTTCCCGGCGATTTCGTCGCCGACACTCGCTCACGGTTTCTTTGTTTCGTCCGCAGCTAATGGAACTGGTGCCCGTCTCGTGCACGATGCGTCCGTCGAGGGCCGAGACTCCGCCGCCGTCGCTGAAGAGGACAAAGCTCGAAGAACCGACGACGGTGCCCACGGCGGCCTATTATTCCGCTCTCAGCATGGCGCCCACGTTGCCCAACTACATGGTGGACCCGTTCCACTATTTCTACGGCGCGTGGGTACCGCCACCGGCAGCCATGTACCACTCTCATCTGTACAGGAACGACAGGTACGTACGGCGACGGGCGTCCGGTGGTGGTTGTACTCACAGACGGGCTCTGGCGGTCCCGAGCCCGAAACGATTGCCGATCAAAGTTTCACGGACGACATTGTGCGGGACGTCGCACGCCACGAACGTGTATTTTTCGTTTAATTGCACTCGGCATTGAGATGGGCCGAAAATGGCGTGCAGCGCGAGATCGGATAATGATTCGAACAATATTTGCCATACTTAAAACTCGTTTTTAACGGTTTCGTCGATTCTATCGATTTGTCAAAAAAAAAAAACGAACGAAAACGTTAAGTATGTATTCTCTCTCTCTCTCTCTCTCGTTCTTAAAAAATGAAACAAAACAAACGTTAACCGTTTTCCTCGTCAGTTCTCCCATCAGCTTTTTACTGTCGACCATCTTTGTCTTCAATATTGTCACTTCACAATTTTATCGACCGGTGTTCGAGCAGCCCCTAAGACGCTATGTCGCACGTACTCAACGGTCACCTACCAAAGCGTCCTCGGCTCGCATATATCGACGTGTTACGTTCTCCGCTCTTGACAGTTATCGTTTTTGCAGTTTGATCAAGAGAGAGAGACCGCCGCGGCTGGTGGACCCGCAAAAAGTCATATCGCACACGCAGTCCGAACAATTCGGCAGGAGTTTCCAGCCGAACGTCGCGTTGGCGCCGCCGACCAAACACAACGGCAACAGCAACGCCAGTCACCTGAACCATCACCACATCAACAACAACAACAATACCAACAACAACAACAACAACAACAACAACAACAACAACAACGTGGTTAAACAAACGGTAAGTGACTGTCCCATTTAACTGTCGTACGGTTGAATGTCTTTGGAAACTCGAAAGTTCCCCACGTGGTAGCTAATGGTAACCGCCGTGGTCTCGCATGGACCCGTCCGGTCCATGCGGATTATTTTGCGGGTCGGACGGCCGGGCGAGCAGGTCGCGGATAGCTGTGCGCACGTCTCGTCCGCCGAGACGGTCGTCATAAACGTGCCCCCCCCTCCCCCCCGGGTCCGCCACATCAAGGGAATGTCGCCGCATCAAGTGTAACCGAGCTGGACAGGCAGGACTTATACTGGGGGAAAATACCGCATCGTCGGCCCGTGGACGCCGTGCACTTGAGTCGTGGTCGCGATTCGCGCGGACGTTCATGTGGTTGTTAGACACGCGTTAGTGTACGCTGGTCGTTTTACTTTACGTTTTCCAGGCGAAATTCAAAGAGAACGACGACGACCCGGAGCAGGAAAACAAGGACATCGTCCAGTCTCGAGGGCCCGACAGGGTATATAACAGTGTCGGTGAGTGTGCTACTCGGTGTTGTATTTGCCTGGAACGGGGCAGCGACGACAGTCGTTATCAACCGGTGTTCTGTTTACAGCGGCCAGCGTGATGGAACAGGTGGCCGCGGTGCTGGACGCGTTGAGCGACGCCAAGGAGACGACGCGGCAGCAAGTGATCGGGCTGGTCGAGCGGATCGCCCTGCGGCTGGAGAAAGTCGAATCGAAAAACAAACGACTCGTCCGAGAGAACGAACTGCTCAAAGACCAATTGAACAGGGTGGGTTGTCGTAGTGAACCGTTCGGCAATAGTCCGTATCCGCAAATAGTGGGCCAGCTGGCCGTGTAAACGTGTGTCGACAACGTTCCTGTGTAGTCCGTAGGCCTGTCACTGAAGTATTTCAATGTAGATTCAATAAAAACACAAAATAGACTATTAAATGAAATCGTGATGCAGTGGCCCCTTAAAGTTAGTTGTAGACACGTCACTGGAATCGTCGTCGATTCAGTGGCGTCAGGGACGTGAGCAAAAAAAAAAGCTTTTGGGGGGTGTTTTATAAAAACCGGTTATTGAAAATTAGAACTTTTTTTTTAATAAACATACGAAATTTGTTTATTTGTTAGTGTTAAATTTGTATTTGGCTTTAGCCGGTGTTCCACAAACATAATGTAATATTATATATGTCTATTAAAATATAATATAACATTAAAATTGAATAAGTAATTAACCATACAAGAACCAAACATTTTTTTTTTTTGGGGGGTGGATGTTTGAACACCCAAAACAGCCCCCAGAGTACGTGCCTAAGTGACGTAGTTTTGGGGGAGGGGATGACAGGAATAGATTCCCCCCAAGGTCTTTGTAAAATAATTTAATAAATTTGTTAATATTATAAATTTTAATTAGTATATGTTCAATATATATTACATTATAAAATTTAACTCTATACAGTAGTGTTTAAAAAAAAAATAAACCTAAACCTGTGTGGGTGGCGACAGAGTTGTAGCAAGGGTGAGGTGACCGAGGCGTTTGCCTGAGCGTAGCGGGGGTGCTAAACTTTAAAAAACTTTTTATACCAAAAATATTGGTCGACCTTATTTTCATAAAGGGCAAAACAAATTTTACAGTTGGGGAGGGACATATATTCAAATTGCCATGGCCGCCAGAAGAGCTTGTTCCTATTCCGAATGGTGAAGCCCCCTACCCTATGTTTATCCAACAGATTATCTATCACCCACCCCCTCTCCCCTTTCCATCAATATATATTTTATTGTTTTGATTTTTTTCACGCGGTCTCGTCTCTTAGTGCCGAAAAAAAAAAAAAAAAATACACGACATTATTAATTGGTTTTCTGTTTGTTTTTCCGCCAGAAGAAGCATACGAACAAAGAAGATCTGTCGGTGGCAGAGGACTGTGCAATGATCAAATGGGAGGACGGTGGCGGCGGCAGTGTCAACGACGACAACAACGACCACGTCCACGACCACGACGACAACGACGACAACAACGAAGACGAGCACGAGCACGACCACGACCACGACGACGACCACGACGACGAAGAGCACGGCGGATCCAATAGCTTGCCGTTGATGAACAAGCGATGTAGTCCGGTGTCGGTGATAACGTCACCGCCTTGTCAGCTGAGAACACCGCCACCCAACAACCCTCTGCAGACTAAGGCCGTGACTGCCACCACGACCATTACCACGGCCACCTCAGTGTTGATCAAATCGGAATCCATCGACTGATTATTATAATTACAGCCTGCTGTTTAATTATTGTTATGATTTTTTTTTTTTTTTAATTATTATATCGCTACCACCGACACTTGATCTCTCCTTATAAAAAAAGTAAAAGTTATAAAATAATTGTAATAATATTAACGTGTATAAATCATACAAATTTTCTTCTTTTATAATAATAATAATAATAATTCAGTACTACGAATATATAAATACATACACATACATACGTACATACATACAGACTAATAATAATAATAATAATAATAATAACAACATTATTATTATTATTATTATTATTGTATATTTGAGTATCTAACAATATTGTTTTGTTGAATTTTCTTGTCTTGTGTAAATAACCTGATGAAAAATATTGTTAACTTGGTTTTCTGAAAAAAATTCTTTATTACTATATGAAATGTATATACTATGTATATATATTTTTTTCTCTCTTTTTTTTGTTATGAAGTCGTAGTTTAGGATTATTTTTATTTATTTGGTTTTTTTTTTGTTATACGTTTTAAATTATTTACATAAAAAAGTTACTGTGCCAATTTTTTTTTATTGTAAAAATTATAGAGGAGAAAATATAAAAACGTTTTACTTTTAAAAAAAAAAATTATATATATATATATATGTATAACGCACGGTTGAAGAGCTCAACTTGAATATATTCGGCTTTTCCAATATCAGTAGTTTGTTAGTGGACTCGTAAAATTTCTATTGACATAACGAAATACTTTGATAACCGTGCCTTCCAACGAAAATAAATTTGCTATTATTTTAGACGGACATAAAACATTTAAAAACTTGACACTAATTATGTTTTTACCTTAATTTTGGGAAAAATTGACATTCTTCATTTGTTCCCCACCTCACCGTGTTCTTTATAATTTGCATACCATAATATATATATATATACTACCTCTTTGAATAATAATTTTGAATAAAGATCAATCGAGTATAAATAATCGTTATACACTAACCAATACATTTTGTGCGAATAACACCTTGCGTACAACCTAACGATTACAATACGACGTAGAAATAAGTATTATGTTTTCAAAATATATGTAGTGAAAAGAGATTATTAATTATTATTAAAATAAAATTTAATTTGAACAAACAATATATATCCCCTTTCCCTCGGGCTAATTCAGTACAAATTAGTAAGTGCCTTAAATCTGCAATAGTATAAAAAAGTATATAAACGGTATACTTGTTTAATTAAAAACAAAATAATAATAATAATAATTTTAACAATTATAAATAACAAAAAGTAAAATTTAATATAGTATATAAATAGTTATATTCGCGTGCACTAAAATAACAATGTTTCGATACGCTTACAAATTAAAAAAAATCAAAAAAACCAAAAAAAATTAACTTAGAAATTTCGGATAGATCGATTTTTGTCGGTGTTAAATGTTTACGTGCTTTATGGGTCGTCCGATAATTTTTACCGCGTTGGGTGTCCGCGTTTCGTGTCGTCCGAGTGCGCGAACCGATAACCAACGTCGAACGAACAATAGCCATAAAAATATTTGTATCGAACGTTAACGCGCTGGTCGGAGACAAATGCATTTTTACTGTATAATGTTGTCGAAATCGAATACGAATAGTTTCGTCGTTACCGTACGATTCGAACGTTGATGTACCTGACGCGAAAGCCGTTTTCTAGTTCGTTTCGTACACTACTATATGATATGTATGTTTGAAAATGTCCACGAAAGTCTCTGCGGACAACGGAACGATACGAATATAAACCAAACCCCCCGCGGACGTTCGTTTGTGAGAAAACACGAGTCTTCCTTTTTGAAAAATCAATAAATAATGATAATGATGATGATTTAAAGAATGTCGAATAAACCGAAAACAATTCATAAAACGCGTGTGTACGACGTAATAATGAATTAAACGCATATCGGCCGTAACGGTACAATGTTGAACGACGACGAATGACGACGTGTTTTATAATGTTCGTCGGCCGAGTAGAAAATGGTCGCGCGCGACCGTGTTCGACGAGGAACGTCGTTTTCTCATTATTGTTCGCACACCGATCGGACGTTTTTTATTACGTTCGTCGTCGATGTACGGAATTCTTTATTTTTCACCCACTTTGGTAGTCGTTTAAACGGTCGTTTAGCTCGGGACGTGAAACGAAATGACGTTCACGGCCGGTTCGTTTAATTATTACGATTATTACTATTATTACGATTATTATTATTTTTTTTTTTTTATTTATTTGTAACGACGATGTTAAGTTTTCATAAGTAACTTGTATTAGGTAGTTTTTAACCGTGCCAAGCTTCGTTAGCACTTTTTAAGCGAAAAAAAAAACCGAGTCATGATATGTTTATTATTATTTATTTATTTATTTATTTTTAACTTTTTTTTGTACATATTGTATGCCCGCCTGTATTCGATATATATTGTACGTTATACATCATATGATTTATATTTTGTGCGTGTATTATGTATTGTAAAGGGTTTTTTATGTTTTTTTTTTTTTGTGTAATGTTATTCATTATAAAACGCAACCATTTTGTTTATGGACATGTTTTTTTCTTCTTTTTTTGGGGAAAAAAACAAAACAAAACCAAAAACGAAAACAAAAAAACAAAAAAAAAAAAAAAAATACAAAGAAGAATAAAGGAATATTATATTGATAACTATGCGTTTCTTTGTCGTACGTGAATGTCACGGACAATCCGTTGTATGCGCGCGTGTCGTCGTCGGTCGTGTAATCGTCACTCTATGTATTCGACATTCTGTACTTGGGCTACACAAAATAATATAATACCGAATAGAAAAACGGTTACGGTGTGTTCTGAAAGGTTTTTGATATCTGTTGTCGTCCACGTGTATGGAACCGAATCCAAAAAAAGAACCGGTTCATGAGGACATTTCAAGAACCGGGACCGACATCGGAACTCATTATTTCATATTCCGTAGAACCCGTACCGCATAAGATTACGAATTAGAATTTTCGCTTCTTTTGGGTTCCCAACGGCGGTCGAGTTTGAAATTGCCTAGACTTTTTGAATATTACATTCCATCTGTTGGTCCGACTCGATATTCTGAAACTGTTTGGAAACTCTCAGATTTCATTTCGCGGGTGTCATAGATTATGATCAAAATAAAATTTTTGGCGTAGACATAAAAATGAAAAAAAATAACACATTATTGTAGAACTCATGCGTTCCTCGCTGATCTCAGAATCTAAAATATTCACAATCAAATGATCAACATTGATGAGTCTTGTGGATTTCTCGGAAAAAGTATGACAATCTATACAATTTTAATGGTCGGCGGTGGCGGCGCTAGAGGGGTGGCAAGGTAAGGAGGCAAGCGCCTTACCCGAAATTTGGTTTTGCCCCACCTTTGGCCTACCCGTTGAAGAACAAACGAAAATTCAAATTTCAAGTATTTGCTGTGTTTCGTACGTTTCGCTGACATACGCCGATCGTCTTTAGACGATACACCACCGAATACACCGCCATTCGATTTGATTTCGAAATCGATTATGTTTTATCAGAAAACGTTAATAATACAGTATTTTCCATGTATTTCAATAATTTATATCACACCCGTATTAGACGGGTTCGCACTAAATTCCATGGTCAGTTTGCCATGATCTTGCCCCACCCCCTTCTCTCTAGAAAAAACGTCCGGTGCCGCCACTGATGATCAGTCGGGTTAGGTACTATTACGTGTGAGCGGATAACAAATGGCTAGACATTAATATTAAACCTTTAAACTAACACCATTTTAATCCTAATGTCTATGATTTTAGGAACCGGTGTCAACCGGAACCGGACCGGAAACCAGAACCGATGAAATCATTAAGGTCTTATTCCATGTTATGTCGGTTGTAGTCAGTGGCGGCTTTGGTTTCTTTGCCTGGAGCAGTGGTTCCCAACCTTTTCGACACTACGGACCACTTGGATAACTTTCAATACGTCACGGACCACCATCATTTTTAGACATTATTTTTTCTCATAAATAAGAATCAATTTTTTCACAGATATTAGAATTTAAGTAACGATTGTCGGTACGTAATATTTGTAACACGCCCAGAGGAAAATTGAAATATTTTAAAATTTTATAGGCATGCCTCGCGGACCATAGGTTCGGAACCGCTGGCCTAGAGGGAGGGGGGCCAATATTTTTTGATATACATATATATATATGTACTTATATAAGTTTTCACGTTCCGATGCCATTTTCTAGGGATTGTCATATCCATTTTATAAAATATTGTTTAACAAAGAAGTTATAACGTTTTACATTTTTCATTCTTTTTTAAAGCTGGTAATTTTTTTTTAAACAATATTTTTACAAAAATGATATGACATTCCCTAAAAAATATTGTGCTTTTCAAAATTGGTAATAGGTGTTTCAACTCTAATTCTGACGCAGACCCCACATTTACTGTTTCATGTACTGTAATTTTTTCTATATTTCCTATAAGATAGACGGAGACAACAAATACGGGTGAGACGCCTCTTAAAATATATATGAATACGTACATAAAATATGAACGTTTACTATTTATTACTTTAAATAATATACAACCAAATAATTATAGTAAAAACTATTTTGGTAATCTTACCGATTTTTATTTTTGCAAAAAAAAAAAAAAAAACGTTAATTTCTACTACAGTTGAATTTATTATTTAACTTCAAACTAACCGAAAAACGACAACGCGTACTGTCAAAAATTAAAATGTAAAACGTCTAGGGGGGGCCATGGCCCCCTAAACGGTGCCCCTGGTTGTAGTAGTGTTGACAAAAACATCGACGTTTCGAATTGAAACCAACAACGGTGATAATATTGAATTGTATAAAACGTGAGAAATCAATGAGAAGTTTGGTACCGTTAGCGGAAATAGCGCGAGTGTCTAGTGCAAACGAATTATCGTGTTGTTGCCGCGGCGGCCTCGACAATACGGTTTTAGTGTTTTATCCGTTCGTTCTGGGATTCCGTGTGGTCGCCGTCAAACATCACTAGGTTTTTTTTTTTTGGTGTTTGTCGTTTCATTTGTAATGCAAAGCGTACACGCGGGGGGCAGGGGATGTCTTTTGGCCCGGGCGGCAAAATTATGGACACACTTTAATATTTTTAAACTGATTTCAGACTTTTCATATGTAAAAATAAGTTCATTTCTGTCGCTTGAATAGCCGATAAAATACACGAGAGACTTGGCAAAGTGCAAGAGCATTGGTATTGATAATAAAACCACCACGCACCACCAGCTATCGATTATTTCTAATTTGTAATATTGAATTAACGTAATATTTTACATCGATCGTCTTGTTCTCGTTTCCATATACGAGTAAACCTTATATCATATTAAATTGTGTTATAGTTCCATAATAATAGTACAAAACATCCTAAATATTACCCGTTGCAAATTTCAGAATTTTTCACAAGCCGATTAGGTTTTAGACTAAATGTTATTCGAGAATTGCTGGTTAAGTGGTAAAATGCTAGAAGGGGGTAGAGGAGGCAGAAAATAAGAACTTGCCACCCCTGTCAAAATGCGTACACGTTTCCGTACGGCGTACGATATCGACAATTCAATACCGTCCACGCGATTTCACTTTTCCGCATCGTTCGCGTTTCGAAATCACACAACGATAACGGAAACGACGGCAAGACTATGATCACGTCCGCGATCCGCCATCGTTCCCGATCGTCGCGTCGCGATCAAATCGACCCGCGCGTTTCTACAGGTTTCTACGGGTCGGCGGATTGGCGGCGAGTGGGTGACGTCGGCGCCCGTAACGTACGTCCTTTCATTCGGTGCTCGAGTTGGCGGTGGTGGTGGCAGACGCGGATCCAGAACTTATTTACGGGGGGGGGGGTATCTTAATCAAAACAACTTTAATCCTCATTTTGTCGCATCGAATAATAAAATATTTTCCAAAACGTTTTATTGGAAATCGTTTGCGATACACCGAAAAATCCCATATCTACAACTCTATTTTAAATTGTCTTTCTATAGTATCGTAGATAAGAGTTAGAATTATAAAACGATACTAATGAAAAAATTTAACAAGAGTCTACGGGGGGGGGGCGATCGTGGGGGTGGGGGGGACGGACCTACTATTCGTTTTGTAGTTTGTTGTCATATCGTGATGGCATCGTCGTATCACGCTTGTTCAGGACCTATGTGCGGTAGTGCACAAACACAAATCATTGAACGTAACTACGTGGTCTAGTGTGCTCGCCGAACGTTATCGGCATCGGTTATCACTGCTGGGGGTTTTCACTCGACGTTTGTCGCTGTTTTCGAATTTCCCGTGAGAATCGGGCGAACGTCGATTGACGTTCACCTGCGCACGTATGCAGCTGAAACGTAGTCTTTTTTTCTTTTTTTTGACATTTTATGTCTTTACTTTGGCACATTAAAATAAAAAACCGTCACGAAAAAGTGTCCACGAAAAGCGTTACCTAAATTAAGATACCCACTGGGGACTGTCACGAAAAAGCGTTACAGAAAAAAAAAACTAAATCTGGTTTGTTTCCACGGCAACCATTGTTTCGGTTTTGAAAAAATTTAAATTTGAAAAAAAAATTTTCACACCTAAGACATAAAATGTCTCACTCGTATGCGTTAATCATTTTTATACTGGCTTTGAACCAAAATCTCAGCTATGTTTATTTTTTTTCCAATTGCTCTTCACTCGGGGACCGTTCAAACGGTTAGGCAAGAGCCTCGTGTAATCATTTTCGCCCGATTCGTGCACTGTTGTTTTTTATGTTCGTACGTTCATACCGCGGTCGCGTTTGCGTATGGTTTGAACGACGTACACAACGACGGGGGATGATTTCATTCGGGACTCGATGCGAAACGGGAAAAAGAGAACGTGAAACCGACTGCTGGACGCCGGACGGAATCCGAATGAAGACGGTCGCAGACGGTTTTGTGCACGTGCACGACCGGTGGTCGAATCGGTGGAACCGTTTGTATTTTTTCAAATATTTGAGCACATTGTCACCACGACTATCAGGCACATTGCGGACGAATGCCCTCAAAAACAAGATACAAGGGAGGAATAGAGGGCCTTCATAAAGGCGATGACGAAGCGACCCCGTTCGTCTTTAAATATATTGTGTACGGTTATTTATAGTTAAACCAGTCGGTATATCGTAAATTGCTGTTTGTACCACTGCCAAGACGATAGTTCTTGTAAACCATTCATATTTTGTTAACTTAATGTTTCCGCCAATATATCTACGCCATATAAACAAAAAAAAAAAAAAAATATTTTAAAAAATATTTTTTTAAAGAGAAACGCGGTAGGGGTACGGTCGAAACGCATTGTTAACGTTACCGCGCCAGACGCCGATTTACGGCCCGTGGGTTTTCGCATAATTATTCTTCGTCGTCGCCTCTATTCTCCACACGCTCGAGTAAGCCGCGTGCGTTACACGGATAAATTACGTGACGAACACGGTAAATGTTAATAAAAAGGACGAGTAGCGGAAGGCGGTGTGAAGTTATCCTTTCCGTCGGCGGGCCAAGGTGACCTTGCTCCAATGTCATCGTCGTCATACCGCACGCGCGCCCCTTCCGCTTCGCACGCTGACCACGTCTTGCGCCATGTCGCCGTCACCTAGTTCCTCTGTCTCTCTCTCTCCTGCGCATGTGTGCGCGCGTGTGTCAAGTCGTGTACGCTCGAGACGGCATAACATTTGAATAAATAATCGGTAATGAATATTCTACGGCGCGGTTCGGATCTCCGCGGGGAGCCGGTAAAAAGCCGAAACAAACGGTGTTCGAGAAAACGGACAAGACGACGAACAAATCGTTTTGGATTCCGTGGAAACGCGAAACACGTTTCTCGTGACGTGGTTATCGTCCCGCGCACGCGCGGTGACGGCAGACCGTTTTATATTTTATCCGTGTCGGGCAACGAGAACGCGCGTGCACGCGTCGAGTTTCGTCATTTCGCCGCCAACGTCAATAAATGCATAAACGTCAGTGCACGCGTTAGTTACGAGCACACGTCGCCGAGGTCGGTTCAAATGTCGAACCCGAAAACTCGTTGACGAATTCAAACGGTTCGAAGTAATTTGAAATCGTCCACGTACCCGTTCGATTTGAAAGTCGGTTAACCCAAAACGATCGATTCATTAACTACATACGCGCATGGTGGCGCACTTTAGGGACGTAGCTGAGAATGATGATTTTTATTCTTTTTTTTTTGATTATATGATTGGTTTTCGATATAACTTATAAATATGTAAATATCACATTAGAACGTTTATCGATAACTATTTGATCGACGTTTTCAAACGTTAAGACAGGCGACACCTGATGTTATCTATCTCAACCGTTTAAAATTTTAAAATTGATACGACTATTTTTGTCATTTAATATTGAGTTACTGTTATCTATCGCTATTGGACTTTTAAATTTCAACGAGTTTAAAGCAAAGCACTTAATATTTTGCTCCTCCCCCACTCCAAAAAAAAAAAAAAAATGTTTCACAGGCACGTCATTGCGTGAGTATGGGTATTTAGAGTGTTCGAAACCAATTTTTTTTCTTTTTTTTTGAGTTATAACTAAAAATTTAGGTTTTAATTCGGTACGGATTTCACTTTCCTCGGTTCGATGACGTCACTACATATTGTGTATTTGTAATGTTTACACTGTACACACAGTGGTCGAAGTGGTTCATAATAAGTGGGGGGGGGGTGCTTAAATTTTTATTCCGGAGTCGTAATATTATTTGTACTTTGGTTCGATTTAGTTAATCAATTTAATAAAGACATGTTCACTGATACTGTAACTTGAAGTCAGTAAAACTGTACAAATAGCAAATAATTAATCGTATTATACACTAAATATTCGTAATATCCTCGTAAACAAATCACTAACAACTACTAACCTATTTAATATTTTGATAGATAAAATACTAATGAAAGTAACAAAATGTATTAATTAACGTATTAAAAATAACGAAAGAAAAAATCAGAAATATTCATGAGCGATAAGTCATAACGTTATAAATTGTATATTTATTGACTCACGATATAGTTTACCATCATCGGCCATGTACCATAGAGAAAGTCTATAAATAACTCAATCACCAGAATTATTACATTCGTGTTTATATTTTCTTATCAACATAAAATTATAAGAAATGATATTTAGGTTTATTAGATTCAGGCGTCAAGTGGTCCAATATAAATGAGATTAAAATACGTGTTTTATAACAAAAAAATGAAAAAAAAAATAATTGTAAAATCCAATTTTTATGGAAAACACCAATATAAATCAATAATCCTCGTAAATAATTATGAGAGAGATGTATTATTTTGGACAAAATAAGTGGGGGGGGGGGAGGATGAAAGATGTAGATTATAATAAGTCCTATCCCTCCGTATTCCTCCCTCCCCCACTTCGACCACTAGGTATACACACACACACACACACATATACGAGGTGTGGCTATTTAAAAACGGGATTTCCTTCTGATTAGAGTGCAATCAACTCTCTGGTGGGTAATTATATCGTAGTTATTGTCTGCACAAGCCGACGCATCAAATAATATCAGTTTTATCTCTTTCGGTCGATTAGTTCGCATTCACGCGTTGTTTAAAGTGGACAATGTCGTACGAAACTGCCGGAATAATGCAAATGTTTTTATGGTCGTCCTTCTGGTCTTGACTGAGATTTTTCGGTACCATTTTGGCACAGCATTTGTTCATGTTTAAATTGTTGTGTAAAATTTGTCCCGTACACCTCAGTCAACATCTTTAGATATTCTGTGGGCGTTTTTTTTAATTTAACAAGAAATTTTAAATTAACACGCCGTTCGATTTTTAAATTAGGCAGTTTCGTACGATATTGTTCACTTTAAACAACGCGTGAATGCGAACCAATCGACCGAAAGAGATAAAACTGATATTATTTGATGCGTCGGCTTGTGCAGACAATAACTACGATATAATTACCCACCAGAGAGTTGATTGCACTCTAATCAGAAGGAAATCCCGTTTTTAAATAGCCACACCTCGTATATATATATATTTTTTTTTTATACGGTCGTGTTGTCAATAGTCGAAGCGTTATGTTACGTGCTACGCCGCGTCGTCCGAACGTTTTTGTGCCTCGTAGGAATTCGTGACGAAACGTTGAGGCAGACCTCGCCGGCGTGCTCGATGTCGACGGGCGATTGCGTCGTATAATAAATAACTTATCGTCGTCCAAGGACGCGTGGCCGACGGAATTATTTATTCGGGCGTCGACGAGACGAACGCGCGGCGCACCAACCGCCACGCCCGAACAGCGCGCGTCCCGGATCCGGCAAACGGCGATCGGCCCGCCCGTCGAATCTACGTCCGTGACGAAGTCAGCGGCGCAAAATAAAAAAAAAGCCTATAACTTTCAAAAAAATGTCCAACGGATTTCGGGACTTATCCGACCAAACGACCAACCAAACTTGTTGGAAGGTTTTATCGAAAAACATTAACATTGCGCCGCTAACTTCGCGGACGTGTCGAATCTCGCCGTGTGTCGTCGCCGCGCAAACAAAATTCCTCGGTATCGTATCTACGCGGACGACACGTATTGTTAGGACGCGGTGCTCGTACGTCGTGGTTTCGAACGACCGGAAGGAAACGCGTTTTCGAAAACGTCTCGTCCGCGTCGCATGCTACTCGACGATCACTATTACCGTCACGCAACACGTTCTGCATGATTTACACACGTAAATTTCGGGTGTAGCGAACGCAAGCGACTACCGCGCCCGTAACCGTTCGTTCGTTCGATAAAACGTGTCCACGTTTCTCGGGTCTTAAGACGTTATCGTCATTTCGTACGATTTGTACGTCGTGTTCAATAGTGTTGTGTTTTGTAATTGTTTTGATTCCGAGCACAGATTTAAAGTACACACGCGCCGCACAGGGAGTAGTGAAATATCGGTGGGAAATACGCAATACAAAACGTGTTCTCTGGTATTGTTCGGTTTAACACAACGTTCACATAGTTTCGCGTTTACGACAGGATCGGTTACAATGTCCTTATTACGGGCTAAATTTTTCGTCTACGTCGTCATCGACTTTGTTGTACGATCGTTGTATCGACTTTCGATTAGCGATTCTCCCCTGCCCATGATTTTCAATTATAACACCGTAATTAACTGCACGTTCATTTTAAAACATAATTCTTCAACTATGTACTTAATTTATCGAATTATTACGAATGACATGACCAAGTGTCTGACAGCGTATAGCAGAAAATTTGAATATGTCCAGTTTTTTTAATAAACGTTAAATTATTCGAAAACGCGTTTATCTACGTATATATATAAACTCTCGGCTCATGGTCGATGATGGACGGAGTGTGACTTTAAACATGACACAGTCCTCTCCTCGAATTAAAAAGAAAAACACCGAAATGCCAATATTTTAAGCAGCAATCGTCCGATATTCTTGTTGCGAGACCGGAAATAATGCTCCATGAATAGTACAGGCCGGGGAAAAAAATTATCGTTGATATAACAGGTTGATTGTAACGTGTACATATTGTTTTGCACACGAAGTAATACACATCCATGCGTGTACACAAAAACGTCATATGCTATACAAAAAAGTTTAGAGTTATAATTAGCAGAAACTTCATTTCTGTACACCACCACTAGTTCGGTAAAATATCGCGTACACAATAAAATGGACGCCCGAGCAAGAATGACGAGTAAGGATGTGTACAAAAATCTGTACATACGGTTTCTGGTGAAAGTCCCGAAAAAATACCGTGGCAGTCAACCGGTTAATAATAGTTAAATTGACGCGGCGCGTCTTCCAAACACTTCCATAAGAACACGGTTTAAATTTTATTCGCTCGTACGCGAACAAAGCGTATCTTACTGTGTATTTAGATGCCTACATACATTTCGGACGACTCGACTTTTCGTACCAATACGTCACTATACACATTTTGTGCGGCCTTGGTACTTGCAAGTAATGAAAGGTCGAAAAAGTGGATGTTATTAATTTACATGTTCCAATTTTAATAATATTTGAATAAACAATTAAATTATAGTTTTTCTTTTCTTTTAGATTTAAGTAAATCGTTGTCGTCCAAGTCAGAAGCTGCGATTGAATATATTATTATTGATCAATATATTACACAAATGGTATTATAAAAATAAATAAAAACATTTGAGAGTTTTTCATCTAACGTCATTTACGAGAAGAAGACTCTTGTAAACTTCACAGAATAAATGAACGAGTGAAATTTGTATGTTTTTAATTAAAAAAAAAAAAAAATCGAATGACAAACGTAATGAATTATCGAGTTTTTGGTGTAAATACGGTCAAAGATTTATAAATGTAAAATAAACGCAAGGTATTGAAAGTGCAATATTTAAATAAAAAAAAGTGTATTATTTAAATATTTGATTATAATTATATGGTTACACAACGTTTATTTTTTTGATATTTAAGTGTATTACTATTGAATATTTTAGTGGTTTATTATACGTAAAAAAAACCTCAAAAACTACAAAACAAAAAGTAATTTTATGAGAAATTTTTAAATTCTTAATATACCATATTTTTAAAATGTATCAAAAATTATTGAAACCGATACTTTAGAGTCGATAGATTTTTTGTTTCACTCGAATAGTATTTTTGACAATGGAATCCCCTCGTACTATAACCTCCTTTCCCGCCCAACTACTTCCGACTTCGACTAAAGGCCACACGGTGTGCAGTTCACATACACATAAAATGGTTGATACTTATGTACAATTCACGTTGGTAACGTGTTGAACAATTTGATATTCAGCTTATGAATCACCGAGTACTGTATCTACTTATTTATATAATCGACGACGAAATTTCCGTGATGGCCGACCGGATTCATGGCCGGGAAAGTAAACAATATCCACATGATCACGTTTCCGCAACGTACAATAATAATACACTTACGAGAAGATCTGATATGCAAATATAATATTGGCTCTGCATCCGTTTAAATGCCAAACACCATCCGCCGTATTGGCACGAGTCGCGCCATATCACGTATTATTCACGTTTCGTATATGCTTATTTTGTATTTGAAATTTGACCATTTGTGCACAACTTCAGTTATCTTATAACGTCCGAACAGTATTCCAAAGTTCGTTTGTCGTAACTTTTTTTTTTACGCGTGTCATGTTTGAATTTCAAGAAACTAGAAAAGATAATAGTAATGATAAACAGAGTTTCATTCAAAACCGTTATTGGAATACAGCGAATTATCGTCGTTTTCACATTTCGATTGATAATATAACTCGAACAACATCCGATCTACTCAAATCGAAATCCACAGCATCCGTGACTCGCTATTTTAAAAAAAAAAAAAATTGTTTTTATCGCTGATCGGAATTATACACGTGATTTATTTTTTCATTATAGAAAACCGTGACCGAATATCGCGAGTGTCTTGAAAATTCAATTTTGATTTTAACTGAACACGACGTGATTGATATCCGACTGGGCATTAGTATTATGCGATAAAATAATAAATATAATATACGCAAATGTCCACACGTATGCTGATCATATATAATGTATGGCGCTCGGACGAATAATTTAACTGCGATATCATCGTTTTATTACGAAACACTTACAATATAACCGCGAGATCATAATACGGCGTGTAACGTGTCCAAACTTCAAATATCTTCATTTTTCGACATGGCCATGTCTTTTGGGTAAATTAAATTTTACGACAGATTTTTCGAACTCGTTTTTTGCGACGTTTTGTTATATTTATGATACATAAGTTATCATAAACTCACCGAATGTTATGTGTATTGTAATAACACTATGGTACGGTTATAAGTATTATAAAAAAAAAAAAAAAAATTATGACATCATCAGTTGACATAGTTACACCGTTTAGTTTGTACTCGTCTCTCAAAACGCCGATATCCGCGTTTGCTTGCGTGTAGTCTTGTCCTCTCTGTAGTAATAAGTGTATAGAAACACTTTCTGTTTGGCAGATATTTGGGATCACGAACTATGACACCATAAGACATTTTCATTATCTAAATATCTGCTCGATATGTAGACTTGACGGATTTTTTTTTCGAAATATTTACAAAACAAACGTCTCAACGAGTACTTAATTTCTATGTTTTAGACACTATCTTAGGTACACTATCTTAGATACGGTGATAAAACACATATGATTAAGTGACAAGAAAACAAAATGTCGTGTAAAACGAACAGCCTTTACATCTGTAACTGTTACAACAGACGCTTAGAAGAAATAAAGACAATACAAAATAAGATAGGAAGCATCGTGTGCTTTCAAAAGGATCTTGGTGTGAGACGAGGAGCACAATAGAATAAATAAAAATATTCTAATATTGTTCAATCATTTTGGACTTAGAAGTCTTTGGTTAACAATACGTTCGTATTCGGCCAGAGTGCATATGCGAACTTAACTCACAGTTAACGAACGATTTGTATATTATGTATATGGATGAACATGATTTAAACGGTTGGGCCAAATTATTGGTCTTTTAAACATTTCTAATGTTAGTGAAAAATGTAATGTTCAGCAGACAATGAAAACATAAATTAATATGTAGATCAAGTTAATACTTATAATTTATTAATTATTTATCTATTCACGATCGATGGTATTTTTAAAAAATACGCTGGTATTCAAAATGGTGAATAAATAAAAAAAATGTCTGTCTCCCTGAGAAATTAAAAAGAATAAAATAAACAACTGTTGTTTACCAAAAACTTGCCCAATTTAAACAAAGTTTTAACTCTAAACGTTTGGGGAAAAATTATATATAATGATTTTAAAATCTTTTTTACAACCGCTAAAATAATATAAAATGATAAACCTTGTCTTGAATGATTTGGACTTTTCTACACAAAGTAAAAGCATTATTAATTTTTAGGCATAGATTATCGGAAATCATTTAATTTTTTTAAATACTATAATCAGCTTTAAATTATTTATAAAATGTGTTCAAAAGCTAATTTCATCTTTGAAATAATATGCAAGTGATGGAAGTTTCTGAGCAAGTTTCTGGGTTTTGTTGTCGAAAATGTTTTCTTTTGTTGGATAAGATGTGAGTCCATTTTTTTCTGTTAACATTGCATGGGCCATTGAAAATAAACTAAGATTGCATTCTATTTTAAGATGAATAAAATTATATCAAAAATAGAAATATCGTTATAGTTTCTGCAAAATCGAATATATTTATTATTATTAAAATATTAATAATAATAATAATAATAATAATAATTATAATAATAATAATAATAATGACTGTGTATATCATTAAAATTATACTGCTCCTACTGTTGCGTATACCATCCAGTATACCCATGGTGCGTGATCGTATCACAATTGCCTATCTAGAGCGCCGTGTTAAAACTTTCCTAGAGAGTCACAGTCAACTGTGACAATTTTTGTTAACTAATACATTTTTTTTTAAAGTTTAAAGTAAACTTATTGAACATTCATAATTTCATACCAATTATCAATATTATTTTTTTTAATTCATTAAATTGACTTCAGAATGTAGTAGTAAGTAGGTAAATTACTAGAAATGGAAAATTGAAACTTAAATTTGAATTTGAGATTTGATTTATACATACTCAATATTAAGAAAATAATTTATAACACATTAACAATTAACAAATCCGTTAAAAAATTAATTCAAACGTTCTGATAAATGTATTTATTTTATTTACACATGTTAGGTTGGGCTCGTGAATGCATATAAGACATGTTACGCATCTACGAGCCAATAATAATCAACCGTTCTTACCGGATGCGACTATTGCTGACGAAAATGCTTTATTTTGCGATTATATATAGCACGTGATAAAGTTACCATCAACCACTGACGACCTAAGCATCGAAATATTCATACTTATAAATCATGAAAAAATTATATTTTTCTTTTACTGAAGAAGAGTATTGGAGTTTTTTTTATTGAAGTGAAAAGTTCAAAAGAGGTTACCACTCTAATGTTTATTAAAAACAATTTGTTTCAAGCAGTTGTATTATTTTATTAAGATTCATTAGTCCCGCCGTAATTATTTGCGTTTATAGTTAATGTCATATATACAATTATGTATAGTATTTACCATAAATCTCACATCGTAATACACTTACCACAGATTCATTATCTGAGAAATATAATCGTAAATATATTATTATTATATTAGTGTTTATAAATGAATATTCATAATATATTACGTTTGAGGAATATCCATAATTAAATACTTAATAGTGGTCATCTTAAATTAATATAAACATGAAATATCGTCTACACAATACTTAAAATTAAAAAAAGAGGAATAACGGATAAATTAGTGCAGATCGTGGATTCTATGTCTTCAAATGTACTATATTTTATTTTCACACAAACGTTACATTATAAAAAAAATCTTTTAGCATTAATATATATTATTACGTTCTATGTATATAACTAACATAGCATTTAAATAAAAGTTAACGATAAACATAAAAATTGCGTTCGCATTAAGTTTTTTTGGTTCTCTTATCATTTTCAATGTCGGATTTAACGCTATCTGTGGACTTTTGAATAGCTTCTCTTGTTAGCCGAAACGATTCCATTAACGATTTGGTTCCATGTTCGATGGCTTTTGTGGCTTCTGTGTCCCATTCAACGATTGGACTCAAGATCATGGTCTTGAAATTCGGATGGTCGTCAAACTTTACGGTCGTTTTTCTCGCCATCAGGTCTTCCAAGTGTTGTTTTATGACTTTAAACGTTTCCAATTTCTGACACACAGCATGCTGTAAATAATATAAACGTAACAGTGGGCGCTTATAATACAATGTACGTATATTATAAAGTTAATAATTTTATTAGAATTATATAAATATGTTAAATGTAGTAAAGCAATATATTAACTAATATGCTACTCAATCGTAAAATCAATTTTTATTTGGCTTCTGGGGGTGGGTTAAAATACAAATGGGTTTTTGAAACCAGTTTTATGTATCAACACGTATGTTTAGTCAAAATTAAGAAAGAAGTTTAAAACTAGTTCTAATTAAATAAAAGTGGTTTATGAGGTTCATGGGATGATTGGGTTTATAAAATATTTTCGTATTCATAACATATAATAACAATGAAATCTTTAACTTATTTCCCAAACCATCAAAAGAGACAGATTTTTTTTACTTCCTTCGCGTTTACATGTTGTTGACATGAACAGTTGTCAACCACAAATAGATCGGGAAAATTAAACTAACTGTTGATTCTATACATAATGCTACTTGAGTACACCCCGTGATGTAGGTTGTTTTTCCATCAATGAAAAAATGATACAATTTACAGGATGTTATCTTCATCGACAATACGTTAGAAATAAACCCAAACCAGTTGGATTAAAGAACTTTGTAATAATAACCATACGGGTTTTAATATTAGACATTGAAATTTATTAAGGTTCAAATACAGAACTTGAAAAAGATCTCTTGGATTAGGACCAGCCGTTGCTGTGAAATTATCAGAAACTGTTCTTCAAAATTCAGTGTTTATTATTTGCGATCGACATTTTACTACTATTTCATTAATGGATCGTTTAAACAAAATGAACTTAAAAGTAATGGTTACGATAATTAATAATTGACCTCAAAATATACTTTTTATTAAAAAACAAGAATTTAAACAAAAATTATTGAAAAAATTTAAAAACTGATATTATAGAACACACTATCAAACTGAACACATAGCGAAGGATATTATCTGACCGGCTGTAGTTGATCTGCAAACGACGATAAATTATAGGAAAGACGGTTGTAAGAGCCACATAAAGGTACGATACAGTAACTGTAATATTTATTTATGTTCAACTTCGAAAAATAAATAGTTTAAAGATCATGATTCGTAAAAAAAATTATTTCATGATTATTAGTTGTAAGTTTCTTTTCGTCATTTTTTTTTTTAAATTTCAAGTACACAAAATATATTTAAGAAAGGTATTGAGTAATTAACGAGTTTTATTTATTTCCAGTTTAAAATTATTTATTATTATATTGTATTTAAGCGTTTAACACTTAAAAATATTTTATTGCATTAGTGCACGAATTTATAGGGGGGGGGGGGTTTAGTATTTGCACCATTTATGAAAATACGAAATAGAGCAATTTTGAAAACCATATAACGTTTGGAAAAGAAAAAAATTCCAGGACTTTGAAGAACTTAAAAATTTACACACATGAATGTGTCGGTCAGTAGACAACTGTTAAAACAAAACAGTTTAATATTCAGTCGGTAATGAACAACTTAGTTTTCCATGCACAGTGTTAGTGTCGTAATGGATATATTTATTCGGATTTATTAATTAGTAATATTTCAATCTACGATAATATAATGTTTGATAGAGTTGGGTCGAGGGTATTAAAAAAAATAATCACAATAATAACTACAAAAAAATTATATGTCGTCTTTCACGTCTACTCGTAAAAAGGTAACGGAGGAAGACTTCACCGAAAACTTATATAAATGTTAATTTAATAACTGTTCATAGAAAACTTTTAAATATTCTAAGCAATTATTAGTTTGTATTATGTGATATTTACAATATTACATTGTAATTTAAAAAATAAATACGAACAACAAATATTATGTTGCAATCGAAGTGTACTTTAAATATTAATGTTTAGGTATATTATTTCAGTTGTACAACACCGTACAAATTATGACACGTGCATATGATTATGATATTATACTTTGATTTTCGTTAATTATTATATTCACTTACAATATTGCGTACAGATGTATCGAAACATTATTCCACCGTCTTTATTATAAAATCGGTTAGTTTGCCCAAATACAAAGTCGTAAACGTCCAGTATAGATTTGTCCTTAAGATCATTTGGGTTAAATTTAGTAAAAAAATACACCGATGTCGCGCGTACAAAATATTCTATTAAATTTAAATACATTTTAAAAATTTATATTGCGACTTCAGCGAGTCCGACAACACGTTACGAAAAACAAACATTTACGTGAGCATCGTGTAGACATTAAAAAAAAATTGTACATTGTTCGTCGGCGGCACGTGAAATATAACATTGCGTTTCCGGCGTTCGATCGTTCGTCATGTCCGTTTATTGTACGCGTCGATTTCCGAACGGCGTTCGTCGATAAAAAATATCCGAAAACTGTGTCGCGCGACAGGTACGGTAAAGTGCTGAGTTAATAATAATCGTTCGGTTGATTTAGGCGTTCTTATTCCTGTGGCTTCCGTTGCTTTTGCCGTTGGGCCTTGTCGACGGCCGCCTTGGCCCGGTCGGCCGTCTCGTTGATGACTTCGGACGCGTACTCGAACGCCGCCTTGCCCTCGGACCCGACCGCGCGGAACAGGTTGTCGAGCGCGTGGCTGATCCTCCGGTCGCCGCCCGCGTCCTCCTCGTCGTCGCCGCTGACGGTGCGCTTGATGTCGTCCACGGTCGTCTGCAGCTTGTGTATGGTCTCGTCCATCACCCTCTTGGCCGCGGCCACGGTGCGCCCCTTCGTCTCCTGCAGCCGGCCCAGCGCGTCGTCCTTCACCAGCCGGTTCTCCGTGTTGCGCGCCTCCGACCGTCTCGGCCCCGTCCGCTGCGCCACGGACGCCGCGTTTCCGGCTCCGTCGGAAGTCCCGTCCGCGTGCTGCTCGACGCCGCGCGCCGCGCCCGACACCCGGTCCGTCAGCTGCGGCGGCGGCGGCGGCGACTCGGTCTCGTCTTCGGCGGCGGTGACGTTGACGGCGGCGGCGGAACCGTTCTGGGGGAAAAAACCAACGGTCATCTCTCTATACGTGTACGTTCGCCGTGCGGCCGGACGCGTTGCGTTCGGGTTCGCGCGAAAATCATTTCATGACCTAACGAAGCCCGAGTCGTCTTAACGATTGTGTCGTCGAGACTATTTGGCGTTATTTTCCTACTTGGAACATTGTTTGACGGATTACGCCCAAAAGCCGTGTCGATGTCCACCATGTCGGGAAAAAGTATAATTCTCATTTTAAATCGAGTCTCCAATGTATATTATCGGATCCGATAAATAATTATTTACGGACATATAAACAGAGTTTGAATGTAAACATATGAAATTATTACGATTTTCAAATTTTTAAACAGCTTTATAGAAAAATCTGACGTATCATATTTGGTTACTTATCAGTCGACGCGAATCATGACCAAATGTCCAGGACGTATATTTGTTTATACCGATGATAAACATTTCCTTCAATGGTTGTGTTTGAATGGACGCGCGGGAAGAAGTTATTACAATACGGCCGCGATTACAATAACAACGAGTCATTCGGAGAACGCACACGTCCAACGTTAAATATTATTAATAAAGACATTTAACAATAACAATACGTTATGATTCATCAAGTGTGAATTTTGAGTAAATGATTTTCAACAAACGTCCCGCGCGAATAAGGTTTCTCTTCGCAGTGAATTGTCAAACATGCCATTTGCATTTCATGTGACAAAAGCATGGTTATTTTTTCAAATACTTTGTTATTGAGTCAATCTTCGCCATGGATGTCGTACAAACTTCACATGACTTCAGTCGTTTGATCTTCATCGTTTCTTTTCGCTACGCAGTTTTTTCTCGTGAATAATGACCGTAGTTCATTGACGAATCTTTTTCACGCACCAACCACAAGAAAACATTTTTCTTAATACCTAGCTTCTTTTCGTCGTCAATTTGTAAATGGTTTTTTTTTTCATACACAGCTCAATGTTATTAAACACAACAATCACAGATACCCATATAGTTTCAATGACTTTGTTCAATTATTTATTGTCGTAAGTACTTATTATGTGTTATACACGGTGATTTATACTCTTATAAATAATTTTGGCAAGAAAGGTTTTGCAAATTTCATTTTATATTTTTACCTCAGTCACTTATTTGTTGTAACTATATCAATTTTTGATTCTTAAATAGCAACCTATGGTTTTGATTATAAATTCTTATTTCTGTGACTAAAATTTTGAATAATGATTATTCATAAGAAAAATCTTGAAATTACAAATTGAAAAATTATTTCAATTTATTTATTTTAGTTTTTAAAAGACAGTATATTAAAAATTATTGATTACCATTTTAAAAGTTTACATTTGTTTAACGTATAAGGTACGGGAATATAATTTTTTAAATAGTCTATAAATAGTCCTTAAATAATTCTTTAACCAAAACAAAATCTGTTTAAAATTTTAATAGATAATCGCTGGCTCGTGATTAAAAAAAAATCACCTATTTATTTTATAAGAAAATAGTCCTATACATTTGTTTCCAAAGAATCATTAATATTGACCTAAAAGGAGTTATCATAAAAATAATATAGTGAAACTGATAGTTAAAATCCCACTGGTACAAAAATCGGCAAATCGTCAAATTTCCCGATTTCCTAATACACAAATCCGCCCATGATAAATATATAACAGTCTCAAAAGAGGAACGTTAACAGATATAATATAAAATACATAATAATAAATAATGATTAGTTTGATTACGTTCAATTTAAGACCATATAATAATAATAATAATAATAATTGGTATTATTATTTTAAGCCATTATATTATATTTTGATTTCTTGGTAATCAACACCATTTTTACTATACGAGTGTTTATCTGTTTATGTTAAACAAGCTTGTAATACGAGCTGTTTCGTAACTTTATATAATACTATAACAATTTTACAACGTAATAAGTCTTTTTTAATATTATTAAACTGGTTCTCTATACGATTCTTTAAAACGTCATACAGTAATAATTTCACGAGAATTGGATGAAAAAAACATGCTAACTATATTATAGAAATCGTTTTAGATTGTAAGTGAATATAGATAAGCGAGAAATAGGGGCCTTTCTAGAACAAATTAAGGTGAATTTATTACTCATCAACTGCTAGATATTAACAATTAACATAAAATCACAGTAGTTTCGCGTATTTTGAACATATTTTTAGGTCTTCCACATAATATTAACATTTTTAATTTTATGAATTTTAATTGAATAAATATTACCGTTATACTCATTCGTTTACGTTGAAAAGATGTACTCTTTAATATTCATAGTTTCAAATTTGATTCGTTCGATTTTTTTAAATATTTCAAAAATCAGATTTCCTAAATAGACAATTGTCATAAAATTAAAACTTTTCTGTTGATTATTGTTTAAAAAAAACTAAATTTAAAATTACCAATTTACTGTGAAAATATGAAGGTTGTTTTTTTTTAGATGTTGTTTCTTGAGTTGAATAAGACAATTGCTTTTTGTATGTTTCCGTTTCTGTTTTTTGTAATTTATATTTTTAATTAAAAATGCGTTAAAAAAACCGTTTCGTTATCATAATATCGGAATTCGGGTTAAAAGTGTGTAGTGATAACGGAAATTATGAACTCATGTGTATATATATATATATATATATATATGTATTATTTATTTTATATCAATTTTATAGACTATGGCCCACATTATTAGTAAAATGTTTGTTGATTGTTTTTTAATTTTTGATAACAATGCCACATCCAACACAATCGAAGTTTCGAGGGATTAGGAAAAATGAAAAGTAGACATATCAGGTTTGCTCGATATGCATTACATATATTGTATACTCGTTACAAATTATAATATGCACTTTGTTTTCTATACTTATTCGTATACAATAATTACATAAATTATTTTATAGTTCAATTCGTTAATTTTTATTGAATATGTATCAATTTGTTGCTGCTTTGAAATGTAAAAGAAAAACACAAATTTCGAAAAATAATTCAAATTTGGTCACGCAGCCAGGTATATATTTAACTCGAGAGTATTGAGAGTGAATTTTCTTTAATGGTAATCGTAAAATTACTTCAAAAATAATACTTTATGTTATGGTTATATAATATACTATACGCTTATAAAAACCGTAAATAGTATATTTTAATACTGTTTAATAATATTGATGGCCCTTTTTTACAAAACACGTATTGTTTAGTAGGCTATCCGTCAACAAAATTACAATTTTATGACGAAAATTTGTATTAGAATAATAATAATAATATTAATAACAAAAAAATACGCCCATTAAGTATACAGTAACACGTTTTGAAGTACTGGTCCTTAGACCGTCAGAAATTTGGCCGTATTCTTTTAAACACGTTGGCCATCCGTCCTTTTGTAACGCGCGCTTTTGCCCGGTTTCTCCACCGGAGATTGTTCAACGCGTAATCGATCCTTCTCTCGTTTACTAACACGTTTCCCGGTACCGTCGTCGCCAATCTACGTCTGCACAACAGATCAACAGTTATTTTGCCGATTTTCCCCACGTCCGTCAGAAGTTTCTGTAACACCGACGGATTCAGATGTCTACATTTTGCTTGCTGCAAATACAATATATAATTACATTATATATTATCCGTCGTTCACGAATCGTAAACATCGATAATTCGCACTGGTCACGTGTAGATTATTGTGTACGAGTTTCTCCGCGTTTTTCTCGCTATACGAACAATATTCTAACAAGAACGCACATCAGTACATGTATCACTACTCGATTGACAAATCGAAAAATTTAAAAAAAATACATTATATCCTATTGTAGACCATTGATATATCACTTAAAAATTGTTTTCAACTGTTTCTTTTTTATCGAAATTCATTTATGATAATAGTAAATTAGTAATAGAATAATTTTCAGTAATTTTCAGTTATTTCAATCGAATTCATATAGCTTGAAACACGATAAACCACGAGATTTCATAGAGTTGACATAATCGTAATAATACATCCGTTTCAAACTTTTGCATGAATTGTAGTTAGATGACTAAAATTAATATTATTAATTAATCTCACTAAAACTATAAAATTCAAATGTTATTCAAGAGATTTTCATATAACAAATTATAAACAGAAACAATAAATAAATATCGCTTAAAGAAAAAAATCTCCAAAAACGTTTCCATAATAAAAAAACCCGTATCATTTATTGCATATATTTTTATGTTTTTATAGGTTTTATGTCAATTTACTAAACTACAAAAGTGTAGTTTACGAAAAATATAAAATTTCGGCCATTTGGCCTAACTCTCTTTAGTTGCGACACTGTACATGAACAATACGCACTGATTTTTCGGATAGAAATTATCAACACTGAAGAGCGATTTAACTAAGTTCTTTTTTTTTAAATTTCATTAATTTAAATTTATATACAAATTTTAAGATTAATCAAGTTAGAAGTTTTATAATTTATAATTTTACTTAAAAAATTCAGTCAATATTTAAAAAGTAACTTAATTGTCCTAATTAACAATAAAAAAAAATGGCATGATAATAAACTTTCTAATGATATATATTATATATATATATATTTAAATAAATTCATACGAGTATAATACAATTATCGTATATTCATCATCAATGGGTCATAATTATTGTTTATATTCATATGATTGTTCGTATTTTGACCTAGTTATTTAGTCTATGTTCGTCTGATTATCCGTACAATATACAATATTAGTAGTAAAACATGAAAAACAGAGTTGCATAAATGTTTTCTGTAAAAATAATAAGGTTCTTTTAATGGCTATAATAATGTGTAAAATATTGGTTTTCGTCGTAG
Source organism: Schlechtendalia chinensis (assembly GCA_019022885.1). Lineage (NCBI taxonomy): Eukaryota > Metazoa > Arthropoda > Insecta > Hemiptera > Aphididae > Schlechtendalia > Schlechtendalia chinensis. The sequence goes on along the minus strand of CM032339.1, from coordinate 3,243,257 downwards.
ATATAGATAAGTTGATTTTAAATTATTTAAACGGTTATTTATATTTCTCATTTAGAACACTGACGTATTGGTGTATTGATTTTGGAGTAAGTAAACTATGTGATAGTTACTTTAGTATTTCAAAACTCGGTAAAAATGTTGAGAATTCAAGAAATAAAATGGTTCAAAAAACAAATAAAATGGTTCAAAAAACAAATAAAATATTAAATTGTATGCGTCTTAAATGGATTGTAAGTGAGGACTTTCTGTCTTTGTCTAACATACATGAAACATAGAAATAATTTAGACGTTTCATACATCAAATGTACCGATCGATCTTATGGTGCAATAAAAAATCTGAAAACAGATTGTGGAGTACACTTTGGATCGTCTTTCGAACATTTTAAATTTCTAATCTTTTTTTCCATTTATCTTTGCACAATTAATTAAACAGATTGAAAACGTATAAATTGGCAATACTCAATTTTTAAAGATTAAAATAGATACAAAAATGGAAAAAAGCGGAAAAGCCGATTTATAGATATAAATTCACAATAAATTCAAAACTGCTTTCAAAATTCTTGTCGTGTTACTAGATCGATCGCAACGTTGGGAGTGAGAAAGTGAGATTAAATCGTGTATCCTTTACGATGCATTAATTATTATCATTAAAATACACAGCGTCACGTAGAATATAACATAGAATTGCTTATACACGACATTTTAATAAATAGCCGTTTATAATCTTCTTAAGGTTAACTGTAAGTTCAAAAAAAATACACCTTAAACAACAAATAAAATATTGTTTTGTTTTTGTATAACACGCTAACACTTAACGAGATTGTTCAGTAAATAGCAATTCAAAATAATTGTTTACCCTTTTTTTGTTTTTGTTTTGTTTTTAGTATAATTATTTATTGCGGTTTGGTTTTCTATTTTTTGTCTAGGTCATGTTTAATAGTTATTATATTAGATGACATGACAATTTCACACTGTACGAATTGCAAAGTAATTAATTTGGCGTGGAATCATTTTAGTATAGTCAGTAGACAGCAAAGAGTTCATTCATATAATATTCGTCTATTGTTTTAACGATAATTTGTATTTACACATGTGTTAATAATTTATTGTTCGCTACCTAAGTTTTATTTACAATTTTCAATTTAGCATTTTTGTGTCGCACGCGTCACAATATCACACAAGATAAAATGTTAATTAAAACATACGGCGTGTTAAGCGTAGATCGGAATTCGCATTCGACTTCCAATCGAAAATTATTTGTAAAACATATATAACATTTTGATTATAGAATAATAGAAATGTTTGCTTTATCTCGTGGAATGGTATTAGTAGATAATTTTTTGTTTTTATAACTCGCACGAGTTGCGATATAACGTTGAATTATTATTAATATTGCAACATAAAACATAAATATAATTCGAAACACTGATAGTTGATACTGTTAATCAGAAATAGATAACTGTATTATTACATTTTCTTAGAAGCGCTCATAATATAGATTGCAATCATATAATGACGGTATGTTAATATATAGTATATGCTATCCGACTACTCAATTAAAAAAGAATAAGTTTTGTATTAATATGCGTGATAAAAAATAATACGGTATAAACGTTACGTTGAATTACAATATATAAGCCCAATAATATTTTGGTATTTTATTTTTTGAAAAATGTCTTCAATTATGAATCTGACATGGCGTGGCGTCCTTGATTTTTGGTTGATGCAATTTTTATGTTTTTGATTGAAAAAATTATAAATTTGTTTTTTAAAATAATTCTTTTAAATAAACGAGTAAACAGCCATTTTTAATATTAGACAGTTACAGTTGTTACAGATTTGTATGAAAAACTAAAGTAAATAATGTTGCCGATGCACTGAAATAATTTTTTTCTTAAATAGTTTTATTTAACAACCACATTTACAAAAATTACAAGACATACAAATGTGCCCTAATACGGAAAAACGTCGTATTTTCATTCACAACGTTTTTATGACGTATAAAAAATTCAAATATAAACCATAATCATTTAGGTTTTTCAAAAAAAAATTTATGAACCAAAGTAATGCAAAAGAAATATATTAGTATATGATGACGTTTAGCCTATTTGTATGGTTTCGCCTAGACAACCTATAGAAATACCGATAGCATTGAATAGACGACTTTTAATAAGACCTTATTGAGGAGATCGTCCTGCCGCCATTCTTTCTCAGAGATGCTCTTGGAATTAAATATTTTTTGTTCGAAAATACAAGCTTATAGCTATTGTAGTCAATGCCATAACTATACTGATTGAAGACCGTATGCACAGTGCACACAAATTATTTGAGGTCTTATGTAAAATATATTCCACCCTCAATGTAATACATTAACACTATATTCAAAGTTAACTGATAATATCTGTAATTCTTCAAATTATTTTGTTTTACGTTGCAATCAATTTATTACTATTAAACTTAATTTTGAAGTTATACCATCTGGTCATTTTTATTTTTCTAAGTTATACTATTGGTCATTTTTACAACTGTTTTTTGTACTTATTGAAATGTTGGGTTTTGACAATAAACATTTTGAAATTTCTTTTTAATTCGACTAAGTTTTTGACCAAGTTGATGTATTTTTTAATTAAGCATTTGCAGTTATTTTTCTTTTTAAACGGTTTTGTTTTTATATATAAAACAATAATGCAATCAGAATTTTGCCAACATTTTCGACGTCATGATGATTCAAATTTTTCAGATCGCGTGAAACACAACATAAAAGTCAATATTAATTAAAATAATTATATATTTACGAAGATTGACCAATATGGTTTCGAAAGCTTACACACATGTGTCGAAACTTACTTATGAAATATTCGCTGATTCGTTATGAATCACTCATTGTGCAAGTATAACTTCGAAAGTAAGTTTAAAATTAAAATGACAACTGCCACTGAATGTTAAATACATACATACATATATATATTTATTTAATAAATCAACCATGTTAGTATAGGGGATCCTCTCGTCGTTGCTTCTCCCTGAAAACGCACTTGGCATCAGATATTGTACTTTTGTTCGACACAACAAACACTACGTTAATGGTTTCCGTATATTAATGACAGTTGACAACGAATCGGTGTGTATAATATTACACGTATGTATATAACCTTTGGCTTGTATTGTTTATGCGTTATACTATCACGACGTAAACAGATTTATATAATAATAATAATAATAACAATTTTATTATTCATATGTTGACGTTTCACGATAGATCCGCAGCCAATATACAAGACACAGGACCGCCGATAAATAACGATCTCGTTCATAATACTTACCTACCTAAATGTATATTGTGTGTACGGATGAAAATCGGTATTTTTATACAGTCCGAATTGCCGGCCGTATGTATATACTCGTATAACTACGTCGTGTCGTTGGGAACGAATGCGGATATAATACACGTGTGTTTTGTACAAATTATGCGATACTATTATTGTCATTGTTATTTTATTATTCAATGAAATTCTGAGAAATACATCTAATGACCGTAATACAAGTTTACAATACGACGTATATATATAGAGGGAATATTATCGTACATTATATCGTGTATGAGATGATTTTAATTTTGTTCACGTCTTTCCGTCGTGTAACGAGTCCATATAACGATAATGATAATATTATGATTTATCGTTATAGTGTGTCAGATATATATATTTATATGAGATATGAGATCCGTTTCAACGTAAAATCGCAGAACGGAAAAAAATAATAGTTAAAATAAAAAAACAATGTAAATAGTACATTATTATTGGTGTTCTTTTGTTATTGCGCTTACGTGTACGATGGAGATTGTTAAGACGATCACCAAGAGACTTCTAAGCACGTGACGGGAAGCGATCATGTTATTGCTTTTTTTTGTCAACAAACGTTTAAAAAAAAAAAAACTGTAGAATTTGAAAATATTATAACACTGCACTTTATAACACGTAAATTGTCCGTGGAGTATACCGACTGAACGGACTGATGCCGATAGTTTGACGACCGGAATGGTACCGATCCGGCGGATTTCGTTATAGATTAGACACAGATATGTTATACATAAGTGCTACTGTAACATTATGGACGTTATCAGGATTTCGTTATCTGACGGAGTATCACGGATATCGCCTTGACTCGTGGATACGATATGATAACTTGTATAAAAACGCACAAACAAAACAATTTTCAGACACTGGCACGTACGAGTGTATGCAGCATATTAAGTAACGTTAGACAGTAACAAATGGTATTTGTTATAAATGTGATCCGATTGTTTTACACTTTGTTCGGAATGTTACAATATGGACAAAGTGCATTACAGTAGTAAAAAATAATTACCGTCGTATTCCAAAGAACGTTTTATTTCGCGCCCCGAGTGTAAATCACATTTCGAAATATATTTCCATATTGTTAAGTGATGAACTAATATTTAACCGTTGTCGTTTCTAAAAAACATAAAATATTATCTCGAGAATAATGCTTTGTTGTACTTCATATATCCGTATATACGTGTATATCAGCTCATCAATGGAATGGTTGACGACCCGGATGTATTAAAAAATATAACGTGAACACTTTTAACCGTCAGAGTTTCGGTTGTCCTACAACAGACGTTAAACTCATGCAGTTATGTATTAATTGGTCCTATATAAATCGTATGTGAAAGTCGTTTAAAGTGTGTGACTACATTAAACATTTTGATTTCTGCTACGAAAGTGTACCTTTTGTTGATTGTTAATATGTATAACTCTCATGTTGTATCATATTCTTTTCAATACTGTGTTTTTCTTTATCTTCCCGATATTTAATTAATTAACTGTATAATTTTATATAACGTTTGTATTTGTATAATGCTGTATTTTTATCGTACGTTCATAAATAATTATCAATAAATCAATTAAAGTGTATATTTTGTATTTTTCATGAAACATACAAAATTAAATTAATTTCATAGTGTAAACAATTCTTATTTTCTTAAGCATACTATTTTGACCTTTAAAAGTCTATAATTGCAAATACTATTTTTTTAATGTTTTTTATGGTATATTTAAGGTATTTAATATATGATTTATTAACGATTGGGACATAGGGTACAAAACATAGTTTATTGTATGTGGTCTACCGTGAATGAATAACGATTTATAATATTTATAACGAAATTAGACGGCTTGTACGAGAAAATATAATCAATAATGTAAATACAATATTCGATTCAGATGTTCAATATTAATTAAATAATAATAATATAAGAGTCAAAAGTCATGAGTTGTTTCTTATATCGTACAACATTTTCAAAACGCGTATTGCACACAGCAGAAGTCTTATTTTACGTTTTTAAATATAATACTATAAATACATTATGAAAAACGGTTCGAAAATCTCGCAGTTATATTTTCAATGAATAATAAAAATAAAGAATATTGTAATTATACGCATATGGTTATAATATTAAGTTATAACAGTTAATAAAAACATATTTACCAAAATAAAATAAAAGCGCATATTTATATATATATATAAGAATAAAAGAAAGAATAAAATGTATTGTTTAGATTTGGTCAGTTTCAAACGCGGTTTTCACGCTGTCCACCGCTTGCTTGGTCTGCTCTTCCGACGTGGATTCCGGCACTCTGGGCACCGTCTCTTCGGAATCGCTGCCGTGCTTGAGCGAGTCATACGAGCTTTTGATCTTGTCGATGGCGCCGGTTACAAGTTTTTTCGTGCCGGCTATCGCCTCCTTGCGCTTTTCGTCCAGCTTGTGTGCTGCTCCAGACACCGAGTCCGATACCGATTCGAATGCGTCCGACGCGCCCTCCTTAACGCTGCTCACGAATCCCTTCACTTTGTCCTTAAACGAGCTGGGCGCCACGGTTGTCGGTTCCTCGTCCTGTTCGTTCATCCCGTCGATGTGATGCGATGATTCGTTTTTGGACGTGATCGATGAGGCGGCGGCCAACTGCACAAAACAAAAACCCCTCTGAACATTACAAGTGGGTAGGCGATTCGCGGGGAACAAAAGTCGAAAGCAAAAACAGAAAAGTCAGAGTGATTGAAAAATATAAGTATAATAATAATGCATCTTTTCGATAATCAGTTATCGGCATCATTATTATTATCATTTTTAACGTTGTTACACAAAATTGAGTGTGAGAAGTACATAATTGTCGACTGAGAGCTGCGTTAGATTAGTTTCATAAGCAGAAGTAAGAGAACTTAATCCCTAACTATTTTATAAGCAATGTGGACAAAGTGCTTTGTAGCTCCACATTTTCCTACCCCATTATAAAAAACGTTCACTTTATCATTTACAATTAATCTATTTTGGTGTTTCATTATATTGTATTCAACAGTTTTATATTATGTATAATTATTAGTTATACACTTTATATATGAATATATACTCACTATATGAAACATATTTAATACTTTTGATTTTCGTTTTTTTTTTTTTTTTTTTATTTAACAATTCTAAATATGTACATTAACTGTGAGCTTAACGATAATAATATATTAAGTCGTTGTCCAGTCAAGTAGAAATTATGACAAAATTTCAATAAATATAAAAGAACACCTTTATACATTTATATCTTTATACAATTAAATCTATACATTTTATCTTTAAAAATAACGAAATTAGAAATTAATTTGAGGTTTTTTAACATACTTAAAAAATGATTAATTTTTGTATTAATTTCGCAACCTTAACAAAATAGATCTGTAAAAGAAAAATATATTGAGTGTTTGCTTTTCAAATAGATATCTATCGTTCATCGAATCGCAATATAACGATTACAAAGCAACGACAAAATTAATGAAGGGATATAAAATGTTAATTAAAAAAATGTCAAGGGATAGTATACATTTCACTTCGATCGTTGCACTGCAGACGCCGTTGTATACACGTTATTATGCAAAAAAACGACATGCCAATATTAATATTGTTACTACCGTTGTTCGTGGAAAAATGTGTAATATAAGTTTAAGAATGCATAAAAAACATTGTTTATTATTATAAAACAACGCGATCAGTGCAAAAGTGATCCGGTTAAAAGCGTGTGGAAAATGTGTTAATATCGATAGAGTTTTTGACGTAAACAACGGCATAAGATATACACTGCAGTCATACAGCTCACACGTTATTGAATGTTTTTGATTGTGTAAGTATATTTTTTGAATAATATGACGAAATGTCTTTGAATTTTTATATTTGTTGTGAGTCCGACAGTAGTATCGCTCGGTTTCAAAACGAATAGTTTAATCTCATTAAGGTGAAAATGTGTTTAGAGTTGCTACAATAAATCGTTTAGAAACAGACGGACGGGAGGGGGAAATCTATTTCACTATTACTGTTTTATTTTTACATTATTAACATAAATATTATACCGTGTAATCCAATATTTAAATAATATAATATGAGATTTTTTTTTACAAACAATAAACATAATTTCGAAAAGAAAATCGAACTGACCACATTGAGATTTAACTGATCAGTATATATCGTACCAGTAGAATTTACACGCAAGAATGTGACGAACACTGACTTCTACATGCGTCGTCTTATATGTAATATAACTTTTATTCAATTTTTTTTTTATTGTGAATAAATATTTGAATAATACAGTTGTTCGTAATTGTATACATGTTAGAAGGTTATATTTTAAATATTTACGATACCAGGTATATAATTTATTTCGGTCGTTTTATAACATAACACACCGTGATATAATTTTACGATGACTATTTTGTTTTGTTTTAAAACGTATTCGATTTGTTTTCAAATTGAATAAGCAATATAATGGTAGCAGAACGTGGAAGGTTGCATACATTTACACAACACATTTGCCATTTTATTTAATGAAGGAACATAAAATTAAATGCCATCGACAAATTTTTTACATAGGATAATTTTATTTTTGATAATTCCGGAATGAGACGATTACATTTTTTAAATCGATGTTAGATCTTATCAACAGTAGACGCAGTATAATAATATGTTAATGTATTATGTTAAAAACACAGGCACAATCCGATATGCGGATTTTATAAACTCGACAAAAAAAACTTGTGAACATGACCAATATGGTGATGTATAAACGGCCATACGTGTTGTAAAGAAAAGAAAACGTTTTTTAATTATAATACATATATGAATAAGATGAATAATAATTACGTTCAAAAATCTGTGTGGGAAATGTCAATCGTCAAAAATAGTTGTATTAATGTTTAATGGATTTGTTATAACTAGGGTTCGGATTTTGAGGCAATATAAATGATGAAAAAAGCACTTAAAATGTGAAAAAAGGCAAAAAAAGGCATTTAAAAGTTGTAAAAAGCAAAAAAAAGGCATTTAAAAAAAAGATGTATTGTTTAAAAATTAAAAACTTATTATTAAAAAAAATCAACAACCATGTAAGTATTAAAAATAAAATAAGGCATTTAAAAAATATCGATTATTAAATATATAATGTATAAAAAAATTATTGTGTGTTAATAAAATAATTGACAACCATATATTTTGATAAACTGTCTTCCGTAAATTTTTGACGTTTCGGACTTAAAATATTTTTGTATATTGAAAATAATGACATGTGTGAAATGTCATGTGGGAACTTTATAGCTATTATCGGATAAGCTCTTATCAATTTGTACCATAGAATTATTAATAATTATTAAAATAATAATTGTAATAAATTGATAATTTAACAAAAAATATAAAAAAGGCAAGAAAAGGCATTTATAGGGGAAAAAAGCAAAAAAAGGCAAAAATAATGTTTATCTATTAGCATAGAAATTATATGAAACACATTTTTATATAAGAACTGTCTTTCTATCACTTCCCAAAAAAAAAGGCATTTGCCACAAAATCCGAACCCTAGTTATAACCATTTATCGAAGTGATATAATTTAGAAAAGATCTGTTAATTTTGTGTGCAGACGTTATTTGTTGTGTAAAAAGAGGTATGCGAGCACAATGCGAGCTTCATTTTTAAATGTATGTATTTATTGTTTTATTTCGAGAAGTCGTTCGACCAACAATTATCACATAAACATATGTATAAACAAAATCGTAATTATGATTTTTGACCATGATTGTTTAAAATTCTTAGAAAAACATTGAAAAGGTTATTTAAAGACCTTAGCTTATAGTTTTTAGTATATATTTAATAAAATAAATAAAATAAATTGTATTTTCTACGAAAAATCAGAAATTGGTCAGTTATATCCAACATTTTTTATTCCAAAATCCATATATTAAAATTAAAAAGTTCACGTTAACATTTTGCAACTCGAACAAGATTTATATTTTTAACATGGCCTGAGAAATGTTGCTATAATACTGAATATTCTTTTTATCATGATAAATATTATATTAATGAACAAGGGATATGTAATACTCACATGGCATACATAACTGACGGATATACGATGATTACGTAATGGTTTAATAATACGACTGAAAACATTCTGTTGATACTACAATTACGAATATATTATTATACTGTCGAGAGCAAACGTATACGCATAAAATTGAGAAAAACGACAATGAAATTTGAAAGGATATTGATTTATTATTAATAATTTACATACAATTCACATTGAGATTGTTGTAAACAATATAAAGAGTAATATTTAATATCAATAACGGTTTCAATTATTTATAAATATTGTTTCACGCACACTCGGAATTAAAAACAAAACTAAGTACATTTAATACGTCGCTATATATATATATATATATATATATAATCATAATAAAAATATAATCGGTCGGCCCATTCGGCGTCGTTCTAATTTAGGCGGATTAAAATTTTTTTTGATGTTTATCCGCGTAATCGTCGAACGCTTTGATGGCTTCTTGTTTCGTCAGATCGTCCGGATTGGTGGTCTTGGTCGAGCTGAACGTATTCTTTAATTTGGACAGTGCACCGCTGAAGAAGCTCGACAACTGTGACTCCGTCTTCTTTCTGTTTTCCGGCTCCATTACCGCGCCCTGTATTTTGTTGTACGTTTCCGACGCAGATTGCTTGAACGATTTTATAAATTCGGACACTTTGCCTTTGGCAGCATCCGTCGTTTCTCGCACGCCAGTCTCTTGTTGTTGCGCGTTCTCCGCGTGACTCCACTAAATCAAAACAAACTATACGACTTTTTTTCTATCCATAAAATTGATTTTTTCCCACAAAAAAAAAAATGCGTTAAAGGAAGCCCCGTTTTATTTTACACCACACTGTATAATATAATAATATTGTTAAAGATTACGCGATTTTGACTCGTAAACACGTATTAAATCACAGCACTCACATGTATACCGTATTCACACAAGTATTATAATATTAATGTGATAGTATAAATATTTTATAGTAGTGGTTGGCGCGAAAAATAAAATCATTCTCTTCCGTCGTTGTAACAGCGCGTGTTGCGGCGAGAACGCGCAAACCGAGATCTATATATGGTGTTTTTCTTGAAGTAAATATCGTGTACCATCGTTCGTGCGAGTGTTTGCGTACACCTCGCCAAAAACGGCCAATTCATGGCAAACGTGTCCGTCTAGAGGATATCGAACAAGACCGTCAATTCAAAAACACGATTTTTTTTTTTCGTTTTTACCAAAACCGATATGAGTTCTTAATTATTTTATTTCCGCTAGGTGAAATGGTCGAAACAAAATCGATTTGATTTAAACCACGTGATAATGAACTGGAACTGCGTCAGTTTTTATTTGTATAAATTCAGGACTGTCGTAGGAGTACGTTAAATTATTATTATACAAAAGGCGGCACGTTTTTTCTAATTTTTTTTTATTGGTCTCTTGTTTCAAACTTTTTTAGTAAGACGTCAGATATCTTTCGCGTAAATAATGCGAACCGTATATATACGTAAATGTATTTTTTTTCAGGTCTAATTATATTTCACTCGTCCAAACGACTTGCAAAGGGTCTTGTTATTGAATTTAATATATATATATAATAGCATTCCTAAACTTATTTGTCGATATTCGTACGACACATGATTAATTTTCGTTTTTCGAATTTTCGTTTCGTAATATCTTGCATATCACGATTTTGGTATTAACGTTGTGGTCGTTTTCGAATAATGTTTCAGTCGATACAACGCGCAAATTATCGGAATGTATTCATACACCGAGTTACAATATTTAAATTCACGTATAAAATATATTAAATTGTTATTTTAAAATATTTTAAGTTACTTTAAAATATTCATCGTATATGTTATACGATGAATATTTTAAAAATACGTATATACAGGTATACACATACGCTATGAGACACTTGTTAAATTCGTGTGTGTCGAATAACAATAAAAAAAAAAATGAATATATATAAACTACGAGTACAGGTATATCATAATGGTTTTTTTTTTATGATGTTAATAACTGCATGTTATATGTTAACATTATGGCGTCCATTGCTTTCGCGAAACGATAGAATATGAATATCCGTTGCAACGTACGCAATACCATCGCGCGTCTTATAACGTCTATATATTACACTCGTTGTTAGTACAATATTATTTCGCACGCGCTCACTATAGTAATTAAGTACTGTTAATTTATACATATATAGTATTAATAATTTTGAATTTTATTTTATTAACATTATTTTATGCGATTTGCGTTAAATAATAAAAATAATTTCCCGAAATCATGTCTAATAATCTCCCATATCGCGTGTACGCGGGAAATTCTATGAAGTTGTCCACATTTGTATTGTGAACATTAAGTATTCGACAATCGGCCGAATAAAAATTTAATTAAAAATTGTCAATAGTTTAATGGTCACTTGGATCCGTTGAATTCGTCAATCGTTATCGTTCTAAAAACAAAACGGGGTGGAAGGTACTGATTTCACCATGAATACGTAGTTACAGTTATTCGCTGGATAGTAATAATTGTATACGTTTGAGGTGTAGGTTTGTTTAATCAGAGACGTGCTCAGGAATTTCGAATGGTTGGGGGGGGGGGGTTGAAATGTTATTTATTATTATTCATTTTATGTGATATGTATTGTTATTAAAAAATAAGTCAAATGCATTTTCCAAAAGCCTGATGAAAAATCTATGAAGTCTTTTTCATAATACGAGCATGTAATTAAAAACATGATTATACCATAATTATACCTCAATCCTGATTTCAATTGAAATCAATAGAAATATGATTTAATAAACTCGGTTATGTAATAATTAGGCTATTACTATAGTATCATTTGTGATTAAAATTATCATCAAATAATACAGGACTGATAACAAAAAAAAAAAATATGTTTTGAAAATTGCCTGATATCATATATGAAATCTAGAATACACTTAAATACGTAAAAACAATATATTTTCAAAAATTAATGGGAATATTTGATCCCCTAATTCTTACCCCTCCCTTCTTGAGTACGCTCATGTATTTAATGAATAACAATTTGAATACATAGTAATATTCGCAATTTATAATTAAATTGTCAGTCACAATTGTAATTAGTAAAACGTTTTATATTCTGAAATTATACTTAGATACCTTGTAATGACGAGGAATCTTATGATAAATTCAAGTACTCGTGGGAATCTTAACTTTTAGAAATTACTTTTCTGCTTACTCCGAGAATGGCAATGTACGTAAATATGACGTATATTCATTATTCAATATGTAGTGGTTTTGTATTGATGGCTGATTTCAACTCGAAATTCTTGTAATGCTATTTCTAGTTAGTTGACTATAATAATATATAGTAATTTTTTGTATGTTTTTATTTTGTATACAAGTTATTTTCGAAAACATCACAAATCTTACATACCAGAAAAAAATGTATTGTATGTTATGAGCATTTCCATTTATATATAAATTTGTATTTTTTACTTAGATTTTTTTTCAATTTTATAACATCTATGTGTTACAGAAATTAAAATTAATGAAGTTTCTATTTATTTAAAAATAATTTAACCTACATGTTATTGTTTTAAAACGTATATAACATATAATTTCAATATGCTATATTTTCTTTTAAAATATTCAAAAAATGAAATTTTTTTAAACTACATTTTTTGTTTAAGTATAAAAAAAAGATACAAAACTTCCAATGAAATTACATTGTATATATATATATATATACATGTATGTATGTATATACAATGTACGTAGTTTTTATTATACTGTTCTTTGGTAACTATTCTAAGGTTACAAAATAAGTAAGTACATTGTTTTTAGCCTATAATAATTATGAAATACTTAGATTTATGAAAATTATATGTATATATATATTAGCATTATAGGTATAACCAAAACCAATTTGGTCGTTCGGTTTACATATTCACTCTTCAAATCAATTTATATTTTAGTGAATTTGCCATATTTCAAGTACATAACTATATATTCAGACTTAATTCACCATTCGAAAATGTTGAAAAGCAAGTAATATTTACCTTAGTTAAAAATATAAGGCCTAATAACAACACCTTTTCCTCTGTTCACCTTATGAATAAAACTATAAATACGACGAACAAATAATGACAATAATTTATATTTATAATACTTGTATTTTATATTTATATTATATTTTATTATTTATTATAAGCTCATTTATATTTTATTATTTATTATAAGTTCATTTATATTTATTTACTTATACAAAGATTATTTTGTCATCTAAAGATACTAATTTAAATGCAGAATACTCACGAGAATTTTTTAATTTTTTGTTGAAATTTTGCTAAGCAATTTATTTCCATAATTAAAATATTATACAATACATATAGAAAATATCATACAATACATAATAAAATAGATTGAAATATATAGAACATCAAAGAGAGAGAGAAAAAAAGAAAGTTTATATTTTTATATTAAGCCTTTATTATAATAAAGGAAATAATTTTGTTTATAATATTTTTATTTGCACGAGAACTCTTAAACGCACACATTTTTGTCTTTTTTAATATAACTATCACTTTTGAAAATGTTGACAAATGAGAAAATATACTATTATTTTGTTTTTGTTTCTTAGTTGGCCAAATGTATACAATTTTTTAAAATAATATTGACATCAGTCGTTTAAAGTGACAAACATTTATTTAGTTCCCTTTTGCTACTATTCAAACATCAGTTATAAACAAACTTATCAGATTCTTTAGTATAAGCAGGTGGAAATTTTTATTTATTGACTTAAAAATCATTTTGGAACTTCAAAATTGAACATTCCCTAGCTTGAATTGTATGAGGACTAAAATACTCTATTTTCTGATGCGAAATTTTAAAATTTACAAAATATTGTATACTTATAATAATCTGTGATCATGACATGAATTGCTAACATTTTACTTTTGTGTGACAACTAACTTCAAAACTTTCTAAATTGTGTACCAGATAATTCGTATACTGTTGACGATTTGATAGAAGAAAGTGAACAATACTATCATAGAATAGTTTAAGATCGTATTTTTGACAATATCCAAAAGTTCTTATGCCATTTATTAGTTAACATAATATTATGATCATCGAAAACACTTTTTTCCTTCGATCAAATTGAAGATATTGAAATTGTGTACTTATATACTATATTCATGACACTCTAAAATATATTCGAAAAATGTCAACGCTTTCGTTACCAATCAGATTTTCGATTCGTTTTATATTATGCAGTAAACGAATTTATGCCAATATTGATTCACGATAAATTAACCCGGTCGGTTACATACGTACTACAATATATATATAACCTATCGAAATATTTTGCAAATCTCGTCGCATCTGCAATATACATCGTCAATTCGAATGCATTATTCATGTCTTGAAATTGAAAACTTTTCTTTTACAGATGACAATATACAAACAATAAAAATTATGAATTTAAAAAAATGAGATATTTTGCATTAGTCACGCACTTTCAACAAATATGGACCGAAGCGTTCGTTTCCTTTTAACGTTCTCGTATATTTACCGTAAAAAAAAATCGAAAGTTTAGACAGTATATAATATAATGTTATAATTATATTTAGTTGAAACCGTATATGGATGTACAATATTTTCGTTTTGCTTGTTTTTTGTATATAATTTTTTTGTTGCTAATTTACAAAATTTAAAAAAAAATGTAAATTTGTATTTAAACATATTTCACAAAATCTACTCTTTCCTTGTTTGTTAATCAATTTTGACGGTTTCTTCACACTAACTTAGAAATGTTTACATTAACATTCAAATTATATTTCATACAATAAAATTATCTTCATTATATCGTATATTTAAGTTTTGAGTTGTTATATTTTAGTTATTTTATCAGTGTAGTTATTTTTAATCAACACAAGTTGAAATAGAAGAATCCTGCAATTTTTTCTGTTGGCAATAATAATAAAAAGAAAACTCGTAAAATAATATAATAATAAAAAAATGTCACGTCCACCATTCATAGCGATTAAAAATTGAATTTGATATCCTTACATAACGAAACGAAGGTATGTTTTCGGACTTTTGCGATAATAAACCTAAAAAAAATTGAATTTTTTAGTTGTGTTATTTTCAAAGCAGCAATTCGAATTGTATTATTCTATAAAATATTACGAAAAATCGAATGGCAAAGCCGAGAAATTAAAAAAATATATAAATATACGTTATCTGTAGAATATTTACGAATCTTATTATGGAATTTAATTGTTTTACGTAAACCATTTCATTATAACGAACACGTAACGTAAAATATTTTATAATATGTAATGTTTTCTCTCATTTTAGTTAATAAAGCTATAAACATTGAACGATTACGATATTATATGAATGTTACAATTGTTTCCCTTAATTTAGTATAACGTAATTCTATAGTATAAATAGATGCAAAAACCTCGATAAAAAGGCATTAAAAATGAATATTGATCCGAAAATTTTAGTTAAAATAATACGATACCTGTTCATAAAGGTCAAATTTATCATGAACCTAATAATATAAATAAACGTAATAATATATATATATATATATATATATATATATATATATATATTGTATTCGACATTTAAACTGAAAGTAGTAATAGATAATATTTAAATCAATGATCGTAAATAGTTGATTTAAGTAAGGTGCACGAGTTGGTTGACGTTATAGCAATCGGTAGTATGGGTATAGCGTATGTGCGTGTGTGCTTGCAAAAGTAACGTGATGGTATTTTATGAGCATGCGAAAAGAGATTGAAGTATAAGGCTTTTTGTTCGATTTATATAGTCGGAACGTGTATATCTGCATATATAATTTAATTTGATTAATTCCTTTTATAAGAATAAAAAAACACGAATAACACGATTTGCGTTAATTTTCATATACTTAACAGCGATGTTTGCGCATAAGCCGATGACCGTTTTCGCGTTTACTTTTCCCAACCGTTCACATCGTATGTATAATTGTATTTTTAGAACGAACACGAATTTTACAACGTCATTCATTTAAATAAATTCTAAAAGAAAAATCAACCCACCCGCGATGGTATAACGGTCGAATTATGTAAAAATAACATCGCGATGTCTACGTTATTAATTGTACTCGTGTCTTGCGGTATTTCGCTTATACAGGCTCATCGCCGCAAATATTGTCATTGAAATCGTCTCGGACCGTATAAAAAGCACGTAAAAAAAAAAAAAAAAAAAATGAATAAAAAATGGCCAGCGCAGAGTCACATACAAGTGTAGAACGTGTTGCAGCGATGTCAAAATAGTGTCGACGGAATTGTCGAAATAAACGTATAAGAACGCGGTTAATGTTAATCCGAATAATAATCGTTTTCCAATGTACTCACGTCGAGAGCGAGGCAGACGAGCGCCGCGACGGCGACGGCTCTGATCGTTAATCCGGCCATTGCAGTGTCGTTCGTTCGAAATGGGAAACGACGACGAGAACGGAATAGGAAACCGACGGGAAACGCGTACGTTCAAAACGTGTGTGTTTCTGGTTCGAACGGAAGCCGCGCGTGAAGTATACGACGCAATAACAAGTGTGTTCGTCTGGGAAGCGGCTGCAGGACACTGTTGTTTAATTGCGAATCGCCGAGACGGATAATGATATTGCGTCGGTTGGCGGGCGCGTGCGCGTGCGCGAGCGTGTGTCTATTTTCCCGAACCCTGTAACACACACCGGGATCACGGCGGTCACACGCGCCCGAATATACGGTCCGTGTTGTTGCTCTTTGATATCGACAAAAAAAAAAAATAAAATAAAATTTAAAAAACATTGCTACAATGATAATGGACCGGTTGTACGCGGCGGAAGAGAGTGTGTTGTTCAATTTACTACGTATCATATACGTACGCGCATCATTAATAATAATAATAATAATAATAACATTTATATTATTATTATTATTATACGTGTTGTAAACATATAAAACGTATATTTTGTACATATACATATATGTATTCCATTTGATTGGTTAAACCTTGAACGGCGGCGCGGTCGATATGAACAGAATATTGAATGTTCGAAAGAGGGGCAGTCTCTGCAGAGCTTGTATATCTCGTATTTTTTATGCATATGATGTGTGCGTATGAGTTCGTCCGTTTACGATATTGTATTAATCATCACATTATCATTGTTTTTTTTTTTTTTTTTTAATTAAATTTTTTCTTTGGAAGGTCCTCTCATTACCGCTACGCAGCAGCATAAACCATACGTGCATTAAAGCGGTCGTATGATTTCCGTTCTCATTATATTGTTCTCTAACGTCTTTTGTGTCAGAAGTAGTGCTACGCGTTGCTCACCGACCCGTAAAACAATGGTCGATTTACATGCAGGTACCTTTTAAGGCGTATTATTATCGGTACGCGCGCGGCGCTTTCAAGGCGTCGTCGACAGAGCGCCGAGAAGAACGATCGATGTCTTCCGTCGAAATTCCGCCGTAGCCATTACGTTAAGAAGATTCGGTGATGTATTTCGAGTTTCATTTAAAAAATCGAATCAACGATCGTCGGACGTAAAATGTTCGCGTAAAATGTTCCGATACTCTTCCTAAATGCGATTTATTACGTTGGAAACAATTCAATATTATCATCACGTTTCAATGGAAATCTATATATAAAGAAAACTGTATTCGTTTTTTTTCCCAGTGTTACTATTTTACGACGTATTTACGTTTAACGTTTCCGAACATTATGCAGCACCGGATTATAAAGAGTGACAGAGGGGTGAAACTGTCTCCGAAGACCCGGGAATAAAATTGAAAAAGCAAACAATTTTCGAAGTGCCAATCTAATGAAAAAAAATTAATGCAAAAATATTCACTGTTTACAGATGATACAAGTTTTTGCAATATTATATACTTACTTCATGATTCGTTAGAATAGATGAAAACACTTTTTTTTTATTATAATAATATATTTCAATAGTAAAAGTTATATTAGGTCAAGTTTTAACATGACTAAACATATTAATCCGTATTATAGTTTTACAATTCAAAACGTTTAAGTAAAGGATGTGTTTTTTCGGTTAAAACTACTGATGAGAATGATAACTATCAGTAAAATAAAATAAAAAGATAACTGCGATTTTGACCACTGAGTATAAACTGATTAATTAGATTTTATATTTTGCGTCGCATTTTTTTGCTATACAGTTAGTTAGACGAAAAATATATACATAGCATTATAATAGTATAATATATTACGAACGCGTGTTTGTCTAAGGTGTGTACATAGTATATGAACAAACTAAACAAAACAGTTTGTAGATAAGATATATTTTAGGTTATATTATTGACGGTTCAAAATCCAACATTGTTCACAAATCGTATTGATACGTAAAAAAAAAAATATGCCGTAAGAAATTATAATGTTTATTCTATAATTATTTAAAGCATATTATACATAATACATTACAAAAACTCGTGGACTAAAAAAATGTTTAGTTAATAATTATTGTTATTGAAAAAAATCTAAAATTATTTATTTATTTATGTCCTTACGAGAATTTCACTTATACTTACATCTCAGTGCATGTCTAATCTATAACAAATCACAATTTGATAATGAGGTTGCGTCACATTATTTTGATCCACATTATATTTACTAGTTTATATTATATTTAAAAAAAAAATGTTTTTACTTTGAAATTAGTTAAACATTTTCTACTGATAAATTGTACAAGTCTGTAAAATGTCATCTACTGTATAATTCTACTGTATTTATCTAAAGGTTTACTGCAAATAATGAAAAAAAAATGGTAAATAGATATATGTACATTTTATTATGATTATAATTAAGAATAGATTTTAAAATTCTTTAGAAAAACACATTTAACAAACGTATTTAAACTATATCATAGTATAATGCGTATTTTTTACTTCATATTAAATGAATGTGTTATGTGATTACTAATTATGTTTAAGATAGCGTGTGGAATGTTTCCATCGTCCGTTATTACAATTCTTTATCATGGATATTGATAATACTTGTATATTATAAATTCGCCACGCATGTAAAAATAAGGTTTTCCTTAAATTTATTTTTTGTAACTTTTGGACTAAATTACCAAGTTCGGATAGACTTGTCGAGCTACTGAATTATACTCAGTGAGCCCCGCAAAATTTAAGCTAATTGTGTTCTATATTTGGTCGAAAATACGAGTAAAAGAGTACGAAGAAAAAAGTTGGAAAACCTAAACAGAGAATAGACATACAAATTTGGTAAGAATTTTTAAAAATATTAAAAAAGACAGCAAACGTGAGAGTTGGTGTGACGATACATTCCATATATGCGGTATTGTAAACTACTATACTATTTTTTGTGCTTTAAGCTTTTAACTACTGTTGGGCTATAACTGGGGTATTATATTATTCGTATAGATTTTAGTGAACAGACAAATGACGTTTAAACGCTGATGCTATATTGATCATTTCCAAAAATTGATGAATGACACCGGTATTAGTGGTCACAAAATTGACGTCCGTTAATTTAACAATAATTGCGATAGTTTGACTTTTATGATCTATTTTCAAGTAGAACTATTGTGAGAGACTGATAATAATATAGATAGATAAATAAAAAAAAAGCTAGAGGTTATGATTGGCAAGGTCGTCAAAAACATTAAAACTATTGCTATTGTTGTTAGTCATTATGTACTATATTTAGAATATTTATGTTCAGATACATTATTGTATTATAAATTATAATATCATTATAGTTATTGGTTATTAACTGATGTGTGACTAGAAAAATATAACACGAAAATTTAATATACTATACATTACGAAGGTAGCGAGCTAAAGGCCGGATGTTGTGCACATTGTTCGAGTGGATCACTTGATCGGATATTGTATTATTATTCTGAATTTGAAAGTAACGATAAACAATCTAAAAAAAAAAAAAAAAACGATTTTGAGCGAAACGTTACATATTGTAACTTTTCGAAATTCACTACTTCAAAAATGTATAATAAACGAATACAATTTTTTCAAATGTCGTTAAAATATTATATGTCTAAACTTATAATAAATGCTTAGATCCGAAATAAAAAAACATTGGACATTTTCAAAACAGTTATGTTGAAAATGTAAACAATATTATTTGCACTTTGTTGAACATTTTCATAACAATTTCATACAAATTGCAAATTAGAATATAAAGATCAACGGAGCACTTTTGTACACACAAAAAAAAAAAATAAGAAAAACCTTGTAATAATTTCATTTTGCTCAGACATAGAGTCTGATTATAGTTGTTATAGAAAGTTGTTATAGAAACAACACGAGTTTTTTTTTTAATTTATAATATTAAAATAATGTATATTGTGGTTTCTACATATAAATTATAAATACTTATTATACATACATTAAATATTTTATATAACGTTATCATAATGTTCTCAATCGGGTATCTTTTTTTTCTTATGTTACCGACTTCTTGGGAATCGTTTACGCTTTATCTCCTAAGATATCAGGTAGCTACAGCATTTCTGAAACACATTTTATAGAAATAACTTTGAATAAATAATTTGAATACTTTCTGGTTCACTATTAGGTTTTAGTTGCATTATCAGAACTACAATTAGTTTGTGCATTTTAGGGGGAAATAACGCACTACGATATACTTTGTGCAGAATTTATGAAAAGTAAAATATGTAGAATGAAATTGGAAAGTATGTATAATATTTATACTATATTATTTAAAATTTCGAATTTAAATATTCTAATTTTCATGATTCTGAATGAAGCAAATAATAAATTAGTTTTATAATTTTTTGGTTTTTCATTTTTTATTAGTTTTATTTTGTCTCAAAGTAATTTTTAGTATAAAAGAAATATTTGGATAATCTAGACGTGAATTATGTTCCGGTAGAAAATTGATATTTTATTTAATAAAATTTTCGATTTTCCTAGTAGTTTCCTTACATGTAATACAAAACAACCCAAAAATTACAACAAATCTAGTCAAATTATTGACATATTCGTTAAATATTATAAGCTAGTAGTGTCACACAGAATCGTTTTTTAATTACAATGACTTCTCATTGCTCTCAAATTCACTATAATAATAATAAAACTGAACATCTCTATCTAAATAAATCACTTTTTCATATATCCATTGTATCCACGGCTCAAGACACTTTAGTATTTAGATGTTTCAAAACAAAATTTAACGTTTATTTACTAGGAAAACATACTGATTTCTATTGTAGTTGTTGTTGTTGTTGTAGTTAGGTCGTAAACCAAACCAAAACCTTATTTTTAGCATAATCTAACCGGGAAAACCAAAATTTTAGACTTTAATGTATTTGCATATTAATCTTTTGAAGTCATATAAAAAGCCAAGTTATACAGAAACCTCATTTCAAGTCATTAAGATTAAATGAAATTTGTTTGGGATTTTATATTGAATTTTTTTTAAATTCATCGAGTGTGTATAAAAAAATACATATTTAGGTTATTTATTGAATGTATAGCAACATTTTAAAGTTTTATTTTTATGAACAAATCATATTTTTTTTAAGTTTCATTATTTTTTGAATACAAGATAAATTCTAATTGAACTTATCAATAAATAAAAATTGTTTGAATATTTCAATAGAATTTATATCAAGAATGGGTTTTTATTTGTTTCACATTACCAATATTTATTCAAATTATATTATTAAAATGATAACACAATTTATTTTAAAAATATTTACAAAATGTATACTTATATATTTTATCTTTTGTTAACAAACCAAAATATTTTTGCAACATATCTATATAACTTGAATGCGTTTTTAAGTGTAGAAATATAAAAAAATACCTTCATCCACATTTTCGTGTGATTCAAAATTGACAAAATGTCATATTTTAATATTTTTAACGAATCTATTAAAAATATTTAATTTTTTTAAAGCATTTCATCGTTTTTCTATTGTTTGCAAAGTACTCAAAATTATGTTTTTTACAATTCTTTTCATTCCACGACTATTCAGGGTTGATCATTTTCAATATTGTTTTTTTTTATATCTGTGGTAAATTTTTAAACTGTACATTTGTAAATAAAACCTTTCATTAATATTGTGAAAACTGTATGTGTTTTCCGTGTCTAAAGAACTATTTCAATATTTGTCTTCTGTTGAAAATTTTCGTATCACCAATAAACATTGTTTGAAATACTCGGATCACCTTTGGATTTGTTCAAAATGTTCTAAAGTTGTTATGTCGGATAAATTGACAATAGGTTCTAAATTTTGCCGTTTTCTTCGAATCTACATTTTAAAATGAAATTTTTGTAGATAAATTTCCCGATGACAAACAGAACGACTAAAACCCCGTTGGTAGTTGACTTATAACACATATTGACGGGAATTACGAGAGCGTATCTTCCGGTTAGGCATGGTTAGCGTAGCCTAAATGTAAATTGAAGATAATATATGAAAATAAGGTAACGAACCATTAACGCTGTGGATGTCAGTTGAAGTGGGTATTACGACATATATTTTAGAGTTGTATTAATATTTTTAACTGAAATGAACGCTAAATTATTGTATTTCGAAACATATTCAGAACTTCGTTAGAAATTTATTTAATTGATCAGTACGACAAATGCATAATTTCTAAGTTAAGATTAGATTACTATAGCTGGGATTTGTAAAAAGTTTGTATGTATGTTAACTGTGTACATGCACGGACAAGAATAATAATAGATTTCTAAACATTACGAAATCATATCGATATTGTATACAATTTTTAAATTTAATAAACATATAGAGATTTTATTGTGATGTCGACGAGATTAATACATTTCGCGTTAATACAATTTTAAATGTTTATAAACATTATTTGTCTAAGTTAATTTTGATAAATTATGGGAGTATACGTAAAAAATTATATATTTTCTAAATCTTATAATTAATTATTTAAATTACAAAAATTCCTCTTTTAATAAATTTTAACTAACAAATAATTATCGTTTTATTTAAAAATTATTCATTTAACTAAAGTTAAACAGTTTAAAAAAATTAATTTACGATTTAAAATATTTCTTAATTATTATTAAGATAACGTAAATCGTGTTAGGCTTTTAATTCTAAAACTTAAAACTGTATTCTTTTTTCATAAATAAAAAAATAGGAAATCATTGAATTTTCAAAATGCTACATTTAGCCTCAAATTAATAAAGGTATTAAAAAAAAAAAAAAATAAGAGGTTATGAGTATATAGTGTTCAAATGAATAACTTGTAAAAATGATATGTTGTTTGTATTAAACATTATTAAATTTGAAATTACACAAAACAAAAATAAATTTGATTTTATAAAAATCGGATTTAACGACTTTTTTACCGGTTTCTTATTGTAGTTTTTAGGTAATTTTTTGTTTTGAAGAAAATTTGCGAAATTAAAAAACATTTCAAATAAAATACCAACAAGATAACAATTTTCTATCAGAAAATATTTCTAAATGTATAAATCAAAGCACAAGTTTTGTTGTATAAAATAAATGTTTACAGACATACACAGTAAAAAATAATGCGTCATTCCCATCGATCATAATTTCAAATTAAATAATTTTAATGAGTCGATGGTCCATAATTTTGTGATTTTCGAAAAAATGGTAATAAGTACTTGTGCTAGTGTGTTACTGAAATAAATATGTTTTTGTACTATTAAAAATCGATTTATGTCCTATTTATTTTTGTTTTATAATAAAAAAAGACATCAAATATATAATTATGAGTTTGTCTATAATAATTTCGTATTGTAAATGTATTGTTTGTTTTTATAATAGATAAATCAAATAATTATCATAAAGTGTTATTATTGTAGTGGAAAATAGTCAAGGACGTTTATAGAAAAATATGAGCATGTTAATGGTCAATTCAATATAAGTGTGAGCAATTTATTTTAAATGATTTATTGTTAGAAATCGGGGTCCTGATTTATATAGTATACTTTATTGTATTGTTATTTTTTTCCTATACACACATCAAGTCACATTTTAGCTGACTCTAAATTGAATAAAATCAAGGTGAAATATAATTTCTTTAGAGGTTAAGTTATAATTTTCATGCAAATTTTAAATATTCAACATTTCTATTTTAGATATACAAAAAAAAACCAAAAACGTAACAACAGTAAATTATCATTTTTGTTACATTACATCTTTTTTTTCAACGAAATTATTTGAACAATGTATAGGTTTTGCACCAACTATATTTATACCAACAGATTTAAGTAATTTAGTTAACGCGTATTCGTTAATAGTAAAGTGTATGACTTTGTTTAACTTTCTTATTAAAGCGTTAAAATAAACACGATAAATTCTAAGTCTTGAAATGTGTTAAATAAAACTATATTTAATAAATTGTGAGACGTAATCATAAAATTAATTTAGGATATATTTCAACAACCGAATACAGTAAAAGAAATTGCGAAAATAAGACTATAATGTGGACACCGTAGGTATATGCATGGGTTCAGTATGGCAAGCATGTATACTCGTATGTTGCATCTGACATTAAAAAAGGGCCGAACGACAGTGGTCGGCTAGTAATTATGGGCTAATGTACATTTTACCGACTTAATACATATTCACAAAAAACGGTAACTAAACGTAAGTTTTACGTATAAAAAGACTTTCTGTAACTATCAAGCTATTTATAAGTTATTATTTAAGTCTCGGTTCATATAGTCGAAAACAAAATAAAACAATTATCGAAGAAAGAAAGACAGTTACCGAGGAAATTGAAACCAATTGATTTTTTTGTAATTAAGTTAATGTATTATTTTTAAACTTATTCTCTTAAAATCTCGGGTCATTGACAAGAATTTATGTTTAATAATAAAAGTATTGTTGTGATATTCTCAATGTAGGAATGTATCATTTATATCGTGGTGGTGCCCAAAAGAGGGAATTTTTTAAATATTTAAAAATACATTTTACTTTTTAATAATTACTAGTATTAGTAAAATTATAATGTTTTAGTCAATTCACATCAAACGATACTGAAATGATTCGTGTTAAAAATACTTAATTATCAACATTAGATTGTTATAGAATGAATGTATAATAAACATACATGTTATTTATGTTGTTGAATTGGTCACAAAGAATCTGTTTTTTTGTTAGTTAATTTATTGTAAGGAAAAAGGACTTATAATTTATTGAAAAAATTGTAATGCTTCACACAATCTGTTTTGTCAGAAATTTGTATTCTTTTCTGCCTTACGTCAAACATTAATTGGCAAACAATTATACTGATCTGAATCCAACTTTTTACCAATAACCATTTATTTTGAAATATAATAAATTGAACTATACCATTACGTTGCATACATGGTCACAACGTTATTACGAAGCAAAATGTTCTAATAAATCAACACGTGGGTTAAAATTTAAAAAAAAACTAATAAAAATCGTTACTGCTTAGTTAATTATCATGTGACGTTCCGATCTGTTTTCGTTGTCGTTGTTTGCAATAGTCGATCACTACTATATGTACTTATATATGTATATTTGTGTGTGTGTGTGTGTGTGTGTGTGTGTGTGTGTGTGTGTCGTATCCGGTCAACAATCTGTTTAACATATTATAAGATCTTTAATATAATTTTCTAAAGACATCGCGTGGACGAGCGTTTGCAGGTATATTACTATTATATACATATACATATTACGGCGGCATTTGAATAAACGATTCGCACACCGTGCGCGTGTTGACGAATATTCTTTTTATTCGACATTATCATGAGCTAGATGGCAGGTATACTATTATTATACATAAATATGGGTATAGCACAGGTAAGCGCTACCTGTACGGTTTAACACCGTGAGAAACAGCGCGTTATATAGTGTGGAGCGTGTTTCTTGAATTCATCGATATCGGGTCCATTGAAATGAAGAACGGATTGCGTAACCCATCTGGCTAGGCATTATTTAAATACACGTTCGCGCGCCCTGTTTATGAGCCACGCCCGATGTATTTTTAATACCGAGATACGAGCCGCGCGTTTATTTTTTATTAGTACATCGAAATCGTTATTCACCGATATCGAGTGATATTGATATTTCACGGTTATTTAGTGGAGGTTTAGGACACAGGTAGCCGACCCCAAATAGCTGGGATAGAGGTGAGGAAGAAAAAGAAAAAGAAGAAGAAGAAAAATAGTTATTCACCGAGTAATCGAGATTCGCGAATGCATATAACATATATATATATATATAAATTATTATGGTTCATTGCTATGTATTTAGGCGAATTTTTTCGAATGCGATGATGAGGAGCATTGGATAGATGAAATACATTCGATAATATATAAATATACATACATTTAATATTATGTACTCTTATGTACGGAATCGAGAAAGATAAGGTCAAAGAAAGTCGTACGCATATAATATATACACTGTGCGCGTGGTCAAGTTTATTACATCGAAAACGATATTTGACCATCACCACTGACCATTGACCCTGGCTCTATATGATAATAAACATAAATAACAATAATAATAATAATTATAATAATATATTTTTTATAATATAATCATTGAATTTTTCGACATATATTTTTTATTATAATGACGCCACGATATATATGATTTATTTCTCTATGAGAAAAATAGGTCATTAATTTCCATGAATTTTAGGGACGGGTTAAAGTCAGAGTGGTGTAAGTCACATTTAAAAAAAAATGACCTAGACACAGATACTAGATCAAGGTATGAAATTTTTAACAGAAAATGTGATATAAGCTAGAGTTTCATTTAAATACCAACAGGTGATAGAAGTAATTACAGTGATAAACGAAAAACATGTTATGTTTATAAATAAAACGGTGTATGTCAGACTTACATCATTGTGTTTATAAACACTTTAATAAATATACTTATATCAAATTTCTTTAAAATATGAACGTGTATGTAAAGACGTATTAATAAACGTAAATAAGATAAATAATTTTTAACAATATTCTAATTTTAAAAACACTAGATATGTATAGATATGATAGATATGGTATAGATTTGAGGAAAATAGAATATTGTCAAAAAAATTAAAATTTAATAATGTATGTAATGTGTATACATGGTAAGTTAGGTATGGTAGTAACATCTGTATAAGTAACATAGGTTTATTGTTTCAAATGTACGCGAGGAATATAATTAGTTATATTTATATTGATTAGCACACTATAATTCTACAATGCAAGAAAAAAAATTAATTCATATCGACGAAAACTGACTCGTGATGACTTCAAATCTGTTGCTAAATTAGAACAGTGTATCACACGTAGGAAAAAACAAGGGTAATAACTTAATTGGTTAATGATCCAATGGATTAGGCTTTTGAAAGATCGTTCTTATATTCTTTTTTATAAAGAAACACTAAATTAAGACATGTCATTTTCTGAACTAAATCTACGACCTGCTAGGGTTGGTAGATCATCACATATAACAACCATTCAACAAGATATTCTCTATCCACGAGGATAACCTGTATCAGAAGCGAAGAAGGACATGATGGAATTTTGGAAACACATTCCACCAGTGAAGCACGTTTTTTTCCTTTCTCTTCATACAAATATTCACATAAATGAGATCACATGACGATCATGGTCCACTGAAAATTGTGGAAACTGTGGATTTAAAGCCAGAAGAAATTATTATCAGTGAATAAATTTTGTAATAATAATTATTTGTTTTTAAGAACAATAAAAACATGTTTAAGGTTGTCAAGTTCCTCTTGTATTCTTATTTTAGAAATTAATAGTAAATACATTTTATAATGATAATTTGTAATAAAAATTATTTGTTTTAAATAATAATAAAAAAAAATTTAAGATTGTCAAGATTTTCTTATACTAATTTTGTGTATAAATACACTGGTGTAAGTCATTGGCATTGTAAATACGTAGGAGTGTAAGTTATTTGAGTCAATTGTAATATTGTAATCATTGAACAAATTAAATTCAATTTAAGCAACAATGTTACATTTGGATCCAAATGATACCACTATAAATAACATTACAAAATGTTTGTTCCCGAATTTATTACAGTACCTTTTGCGTTACGTTAATTTCTAGAAAACAAAGAAAATATGACTTACACCACTTTTCTTTTAACCCGTCTATATAACAATTATAACTAAAACTTTAACTAAAAAAAATATTTTGATGTATTTTGTTATCTTATTGATCTTAAATTTGTATTTATTTTTTAACGTATAATCAGAATGTGTTAAATGTAGTTTGTACATTTTTAATTTTTTGTTTTAAATTAAATTAAGTTTCTTTTTCTTAGTGCATAATGATTTTATAATTTAATGTACATATTTTGTTGATGTTTTATACATATTGCATATACATAATATTAACATTAGTGTAATTAGAAGGACAAAGTACTTAGAGGAATTATACAAACAACAAAAAACTCAAAATAAATTAATGTCTCAATTGTGATATGCTAAAAATCTGAAATGATAATTATATATATATAACCTTACGAAATAATAGATTTTTCATGTATTTTTGATCCTTTACTATATATTTACGCGGAACTAATTGATATTGTAAGTGATATTTAATGTAACTTATACACATTTGAATAGATATTAGTTAATTACTTTTTGTATGATTTTTCAACATGTCATCATTTTTTAAAATGATTTATATTAATATAAAAATGTGATATATATTATATATATGTGTATATGATAAAAACATACAAATATAATTATTTTTAGTTTCGTTTAATTTTGTTTAATTTTTTTACTATTTATTTTCTTAATTTTATAAAAAAACGTGACAAATTATACAACGATAATTGTTAGTATATATAAACGTTGATTAGGTTGAATATGTCATATTTTCTTTAAAAACTAACATAATACTGCATAATCATTGAAAAAATGATTGTAACGTAACTGTATTATAAAAAAAAATATTTTGAGTAAACCAATTGGAGAATTTTATTATAACAAACAAATACGGCTGTCACGTATGCTATACAACATATGTATATACTCGTATAGGAATATTTCAATGTAAAAGTATAACGTAATGCAAAAATACGAATATGGTTATTAATTTTGCATTTTTGTATTTTATATATTACTATTTAATGAATCCAATTATATAGTATTTTGCCCAAGGTTCTACACTTCCACTGCATATAAAACTTATATCTAAATAAGTGTTAAATTTTTATAGCATAGTTACGAGCACATATTGTGAAATGTTGTGGCAAAATTAGTATTTATCATTCTTATTATTTTTTACTATCTGTGCTTAGTTTTTAAACTCAGTGTTAGTGATTGAATAAACGTCAATGTTAGATTTAAAGCTAAAATCTAATATTAAAAATAAATAAAATTTTTCATTTTATTATTATTTTTCAACTTCAGTTATATAAATACTTGTACCCAAATTTAAAAATATGTATGTATATGTTGTAATGTATAAACAATTAATATCACTATAATTTTATGAAAACTAAGAAAATATTATATTATAATTTTTACTTTATTGATTTGATAAAAATGAATACTCATAAAACTAATTGGTAATTAGTTTCTTCTAATATCCTTCTTATTTTTTTTATAGAATTATTTAATTTATTATTATTATTATTATTTTATTAAATAATAACATCATTGTATTATTTTAATATATATTATTACTTGTTTAGGTTTCACATAAAAATTTTTTTTTATTATTTTATGTAACCTTGTGTTCAGGGTTGTATTGAGTGATTAATTTAAAAAAAAACATAATTTTTAGATTATTTTATATTTTTGTCCGTTGTTTAATAATTTATTCAAACTTCGAAGATTTTAGTTATTCATATGTAAATATAATTGTTATAATGAAGTTATGATTATATTCAATTTATTTAAATAAATGAATATATATATTATATATATAATAATATATATAATAATATAAAATATATATTATATATAAATAATATATATTATATATATATATAGCAAGTACAGAATTCATATTATTATCCAACCATTGCAAAATATCACAATAGTTTTAAATTGTACAAAATAAAAAAATAAAAAAAACATTTAGGAGTGTAATGTATTATCATTTATAGTTGACTTATTGTTCAACACTTCATGTTCAAAAAAAAAATGTATAAAATTTAATTTTTTTTTTAGATAAGTATTAGCCTATATATGGTCTATATATAGATGCAACGCATTGCGTTAATTATTTTGTTTGAATTACTTTTATGTAGTCATGGAGCCATAGCTATAAGTCTTAGTTATATATTAACTTAATCAATATATAAATGTGTAACTTGTACTAAAATGTTTATTAATATAGCAATATAAAACTGGGCAGTTCGTATTTAAAGAATGTGTTAAACAATTGAATTTGTAAACTTATTTATTATAAAATATACTTTCAAGTACTTACAATCTAATCACATCAAGGGCACCCATCTGTCAAAACCTAGGGGGAGGGAGGGATGACAATCATAAAATAAAAATACTTAAAAGCTAAGAACCAACAAAACTGCTTTAATTAAATAATGAAACAAACATAATAATTAAATAATAAATTATATGTGTACAAAAATAATATTTTAAAACAAAACCTGTAAATTTCGTTTTCGTAAACCAAATTTTTTAGCTATTTTTCAACAAACTTGGTGTTGCGATGAACTATTTCTCTATGCACACTGAGCATACACAGTTAATCTAACCTATCTTCTCTCACAGGATTTCTTGTCCAAGTTTTTACACGTCTTAAGGTATTAAATGACCTCTCTACCGTGCATATTGTAGATGGAAGCGTTAAAAAGATGATTAAATACTTTTTATTCCTGGAAAATAATCACATTCGTTTTTTAATAAATGAAATATGATTATATATTCAAGTTTTTTAACAGAATATTATATAGTGATAAAAATTGAGTTAATTCATGTTTTTATTACGTTTCTAATCATTATTCCCAACTCATAGCGTCAATTTTACTTATATTTGAATTTCAAGATTAAAGTTCCATAAATAAACTTTGTAGTATTAAGTTATTTATATTTACTATACTATTATTGGTACAATACTTTTGGATTTTATAATAATAAATCGTCAAACACTTCGCGAATTGTCTAATTTTGGACTTTGTGTGATACGATTTATATTATATATATAAATATATATATATATATATAGTATCTAAAAATAAAACTCGCGATTCGAATAGGTTAATCAGATTCGAATAGATATAATTTAAATAAAACGGTTCTGAAATAATAACCATGTAATGTTATTTGTTTATGTATGTGCTCCAGTTAGACTGTATAACCCATTTCAATAGTAAATGTAAAATTACAGGATTATAAATACAAACACTGAAATACATATTTATAATACTATACACAATGTATTGCACATTTTTAATATATCGAATATTAGTATACATAATAAATACCATTTAAAGTTTTATTTTAAATATTTATTTTTAGTAGAGTATGACGTTAATATTTTATGAAAAATTAGTTCGAAAAAACGTAGCTATTTGCAGTTGTTGAGAATGACAGAGCTCAAGTAAGTTACTTAGACAGAAATCTTAGAGTTGTATTACTATTTTGAATTTGATAGCAATTATCAATTATTATATTCTGAACGACACTATAGTAATATATTTTAGTTATTGAATATGATAGGCCTTGTAAAATTACTATATGTTTAAGCTTATATTACACTTTTAATTCTAAAATACATATCCAAAACAAACACGTGGAAATTTTTACTAATTTTCTTTTGCAATTTACGTGTAACTTTTCTTTGTACTAAATGAAACTACTGGTAAAATCGAAAAACATGTCAAATAAAGATTCAACACGATACAGTTTATTATCAGAAAATAATGCTCTCCTTCTACACAAAAAAATGTTCACAGAGAAAACAATAATAATAATAATAATAATAATAATAATAATAATAATAATAATAATAATAATAATAATAATATTATTATTATTATTATAACTAATGTGATTATGATTTGCGTATTACTTTGTAGACCAAATACTTCTAAATACATTGAATTTTTTATGATTGAATTAAAAAAAGGAAAACGAAATGTGGACTAATAATGTAGAAAAAAAACGTAGTTTACGCCGTGATAACTATTACGAAATACGGGCGATAACATGATGATTTTTCGATCTAAGCCGTCACGCTGTGATCAACAGTATTCAGTTAATTATAATTCGTAGGGCAAACTATAAACATTTTCTATTGTCTGAATTTTTTCAAATGTCCAATATAGTGAAAGTGCAAACTAGATACCGGGAATATGGGGCCAATGCATAGTGATTCGCAAGCTTATTGTCAACCTTTGGCCACGAGCTACGACTCGGGCTAAGGTTTTGTGTATCTGCCATCTTTATAGTACCTACTTTCCATTTTTCTACATAACATCGGTAGTAGTATGTCGAAATATGAGCTATAGGTATACACGAAATTGTCTGTATTTGAAATGCTGTCGGCAAATACGCGCACTATGTTTCACGATGAAACCAGTAGATACGGTTTTGTTTTATTTAGACATTCAAGAATATGGTGCCATCGATAACATCCTAAGGATCATTCAAAGGTGTACCGCGGAAGAACCATCAGTAAACAAAAAGTTATTCAGATGAACTACCGTCGATACCATGAACATATTTTAGTTTTTAGATGTATATAAATATTATTTTCTAATTTTTTAGCAATACTTTTTAAACAATATTTATAATAATAAATATAACTGTTGGTAATTTTATAATGTACATAAACAGATGTAAAAAGTTCGTAAAGGAGTTTAAAGTTGGCAAGTTTAGAATAAGCAACGTGAAAAACGGTTTAAGATTTTATAAAATCATACTGTGTTCAATTGTTTTCCACCATCACAAATAATTAAAATGTGATTTTCTATAATAATGGATATACTATATAGTGTCTATATAATATATACATTAATATATAGATAATAATATGTATATGTATATATATATATATATACCATATTAATGTAAATATGTTAATGGACTACAGAAGGCTTTTGATTTTGATTTTTTCTATTATATAATAATATACATTTTACAAAGACAAAAATCCATGATAATTTTAACTAGGCAGGCTAATATTTAAACATTGAGATGAGACATGATGGGAAGTCACCGTAAAACTGTGTGTAGTACAAAAACTTTGATATTTAAATAATAGGTATTTGTTGTCAATCAAAAAATTCATTAGTCCATTATAACTTATAAGATTTTATTATAAAATCATGTCAGTTTTCGCAAAATAAAATGACGTTTTAACATATTATTTTTTAACATGAGAGGACGCACTAATTTTAATTTGATTGTTCAATATCTTTTTTTGGAAAACGTTTATTCATTTATATATATAAATATATATTTTATTCATGTTTGGGATTGAAAAAGTATTGAAACGATTTTTAATTATCAAAGTTATCAGTCACGTTTTACGCATCTCGATGTAAAACGGTGGAAAATAGAGACCGATTTTATTAAATATTTTATATTTATACATATAATAGTTGATATACATTTTGACATCACAAAGCTTTAAATAAATATTTTAAAACATTTGTTCTAATATAAAGGGAATTTTACGAAAAATTCGGCCGTCTGTTTTAAATCTGCATGCAAAATAGTTAAAGTACATAAACACCAAAAAAATATTACCTATATCAATATTTCTTACACAATTCGTTTTATACAAATTTTGTATTTTCGACATTACAAAAGTAATAAAAAACAGCCAGTAGTTTAAAAATTTCAAATTATAAAAATAAATAAATCAACAAATCAGTACACGACGAAATAATATTGTGGAACGACTATTAAAATACATAGAGTAGAAATGGGTCTTAGTTCGCTCATTCAAGCACCACCCAAGATTAACACCTATGGTTTCCTCATGAAAACGAACTATATTATATTTATGATAATATTTCATATTTCCTACGTGAAAGTCTCCATAGTCGTATTTCCCAGATCGCTAAATACGTTTTGTGTACTTTGAATTCGTATCGCGATAATACAGTGCAGCACAAACGACTTAATGTAGGACGAAAAATATCTTTGACATTGTGACACATTATAATATCGTATACATTATTATATTAGGCGTAAATATTTTTGCTTATGACTAGTTTATGGTTTGAATCTGAATAGAATCAGGTCAACGACTAGGTACATAAATTTAAAATTAAATTACAATATGAAAACATATATATTATTTCTACACCGCCACACTTCTCGCGTACAGTTTGCGTGGCAACCAAAGCTGACTGTGATAATTGTATTTAGAGACAGATTTACGCATTGCTCATATAAAATTAGCACTGAGGCAAAAAAAATGTTGTCGATTTTGAATTGTTATTATTATATTATTATGATTATTGCCATTTATATGATATAAAAAGTATTATTTATAAAATAGTGGTAAACTTTTTTGTTAAAATACTTAATGTTTAAGCAAGTCCGCTAAACGAAACTATATTGTTTTTCGACCGAAATACTTTAAGTTTCTAGTCATAATATATTATTATTTTACTACTAATATAATAATAATAATAATAATAATAATAACATGCCTCTGTAACACCGTAGTCGAAAAATGTTTATACAATATTATAATTTCTTAAACAAATTTTCAACTACGGGTCTATACGTATTTCGTGTTTGTAAATCGCCCCTTAATAAGCATATATAAAAGGAGTTGCTAGTCAAGTCTTAGAAACCCCAGATTTTAAACAAATACTCCTATTTGCTTTTATAAATTATTTTGTAAATGAGTTATGGTGATGAGCTATTTATAACATTGGGATTGGGAATTTTAGAGCCACCTGAAGTGTGTATAATTGACATTGTGTTTTAGCACATTCTGTTTTTACGTCAAATGTATGAACTATATAGGTATGAGTGTGTGTGTGTGTGCCATTTTCTGTGCACATAACGTGATTAATCATATTAACCTAATCCATTAAACTATATAAACTAAACGAATTACGAGTATAATATTATATAGTGTATTTAAATATTATATACTGTGATATGTTCTTGCTGGTACCGTAAGGAATATTGGAGAACGAAATTGGTCGTTGAGTATATTATTAAGTGTTTATTACAAATTAAAATACAATTACAAAATAAAAAATACTAAGAGCGTCTGTATATCCATCGTTGGTCTGCTACGACTGACTCTACTGTTATAACCGTGGGAGCCCGTCCAGTACAAACGCCTTTGGAATTCACTCACCAAAGCATACTTGTCGCCGGTGGTTCACAATGACACGTAGACCATCTACTATACATATATACTATTACATATACTATACTATACTAATATAATATTGATATAATATTCGTTCATAACAACTGCATCGGGTAATACCGTACATACGGGTACAGCAGATATACGAGAAACCTTTCTCGCCCACGTTACGTCCGACTAAGTGAACTTCATATATATATATATATATATGTATATAAGCACATCAGCTTTATTATACTATCCGTACTACCAATCTAGGTTATATTTCGTATTTAAACAACAAAAACCCGTATTAAATAATGCATAAGACGGCCGAGAGTGTCAGCTGCTGCGTGATCAGATTGTCGTCGACAGTTATTATTGTCACGATTACACCGCCATAGGCGTATAAATACATTATTTGGATTCGTTTTATAATATTTAACTCGTAACAATGTTATTTTTTTGTGTACGATTTTTTTTTTTTTTGTACTCATATGTCGTATTTCGGCATATTTTACTTCCAACGAAATCCGTAGATTACCATTTAGCGTATCCGCTGTACACGTACGCGAGTAAACAACATCGGTTGTTTATCTAAATCGTTTATTATACGTTTAACAGAATTATAGAACAGTAAGTTATAACCGCATTATAGGATGCGATACGTAGATATATTATTTAAAAACTTGTATTATTTATTTAAAATTAATAAATTAATATCATACTGTGATTCATAATTTTGTTGGTTTATACATATATTTTGTGTCAAGGACAACGAGAAAAATACATCTTCCTATCGGAATATTTTTTTTTTTTTTCTTATTCGAAATATTATTTTCTTCTACTATTATTATTTATTTTATATATTTCATTTAATAAATAATGAATAATAATTATCTTAAATGAATGTATCAAAATTAAAACAACCAATAATGAATTATAAATATTTGTTTATAAAATAAAATAATCCAAACACAAAATTCTGTAAAATACCTAGATAAAAGATTAACTTGGGCAACACACATAAATAACAAAAGATCTTCTCTCAATCTGAAACATCATAAATTCAGACAACTCCTCCGTTCTAATCTTTCTTTTAATAATAAAATCCTCATCTATAAACAAATCATCCGACCCGCTATGATTTACGGTATTCAACTTTTGGAGAACAACAAAAAAATCAAATTTAAATAAATTTTAAGTTTTTAAATCAATAAATCTCCGACTTCTAACAAATTCTCTCTAGTATGTTTAGTAACTTAACACTTCACAACGATCTAAAAATTCCAACACTTCTTACACTCGCATCCAGCCACTATAGAAAATTTCAAAAAATACCATTAACCATCCAAATTCTCTCATCTCTAATCTCTCCTCCTTAATCTAACCTACACTTTCTAATACTCCATCCCGTCGTCTTAAACGCAATTGGCCACGAGATTTACTAAATACATAAAAATACGTTCAATGATAACAAACTATAAATTGTTTAAAGCATTTCTATTGAAGTAATACCACGTGGAATCTCCTTCTCTTACGTCATTATGTCTTGTAAATACGTTATCTAAATTACTTATTGTAAAAATCTACAGATTGTACATTATATTTCGTTTCTAATAAAAAAAAAAATATTTGTTTCACTGCATGGTTGTGTATTGCATAAAGTTTAACTTATACAGTATTCACTAGTATTAATGCCAATATTATTTATAAATAATAATAATAATAATACAATTAGGATTTTTAATAGCAAATCTAACTTGAAATTAGCATTTTGTTTTAAATCCTTATATACCTTTGTATCTAACACGTAATTCAATAAAGTTTGTTTGAGTTAATATACTCGTAAAGTATATATAGTTTTATCTATAAATATACTTTGAAAATACGTAAGATTTAAGTAATAATTCATACAAAATTATAGCAACCAAAGTATAATTTATATTATAAACATATTATAACATTTTTTTCATTAGGGTGAATATTGATTGTAGTAGAAAAACTACAGATATATTTAGTGCTTGAATTGAAATAAAATTAGAAGGAGGATGTAAATGGGTAAAACAAATATATGTTCCTGAACAATTAAATATCTTGTGGAGGGGTGAAAATATTCTTGGCGTCTCATTTAGAAAAAATAGAAGAGGTATGTTAAACAAAATTTTAAAAATAAGAGGTACTTAGTCCCTCCTTTTTCAATTCAAGTACTGGATATAATATATAAAAATTACTGTCATTGAATAAAACTGAGATTATTGTGGTTTATTGTAATAACTAATTTTTATTAGTTTTAGGTTTACTATTTGGTATTTATAAATTGATTATAATGTTGTATTTAATATAATAACAAACCTTTATTTATACGTTATTTTTGAACACACACACTTTATTTTTGAATGTGCAATATTCATCCCCCCTTAAAACGTTTGCAGAGTTTTACTTGGTGATAAGTTACGAGGTAAGTAAGTCTCGATGGGTGGTGGAGAGGGTAGATGTCCCATTCTAGTTTTATCCATATTTGAAATAGTCTATAATAAAGAACACAGAATTCTTAAAAAAAAAAACAACAAAAAAACCCTAGGTTTAGTAAGATATTCGTTACGAAACGTTTTCGAAGGCAGTATTTTTAATAATATTATGAGTGGCTGGTCGAATAATGATTGCGAGACCACTGTTGTTTTCCATTTACCGCTATTTTAGTTTATTTGCACACGTAATACTTCTATTGGTGTATCCAATAGTTATTGTGTTTACCTTTTATCGATCAATAAGCGTGTTTCAGGTTTTTTTTTTTGCATTGTTTGTTTTAGTTTTCTAGTTCAAGGGATATAACCATGTATAAAATTAGTCTCAATCCTTTCGTTATCCGTCAACACATTTTTTCAGTTTCCAAATAGGTATGCAAACACGTGTCGGTATAGTGTTTATGTCGCAGTATCCACGATTTTCGGGTGAATTTTGCGTAAACACACAAAAGAAAAAAGAAAAAAGAAATAAATAATTAAATAATTTTTAAACCATACCAAAATAGTAGTTACGAATAATACTATTGAGACTAACTTGGAATCCCAAACAAGTTAAAACTGTTTAGTTGACAATGTCCGTGAAAATCTTTAGCTTTTTTATAATATAATTAAGTGAAAAATGAATTAATCGATATTTTTTGTGTCCAATCTATAATTGTATAATTGAAATCGAAATCAGTCAATTAAACTAAAAAAAAATATTCTTAATTTTATTAATAATGCGTTTATTATGTACATAATGTGTAATATGTATTATGCTAGACAATCGTAATTTGAATGATGTTTTTTCTGTGGTTTTATTGAATTGGTCTTTGACAAATGTAAAATATTTTGCCAATTCCCTGACTTTTCCCTGAATTTCCACGACTAAACTATACCCGTTGCGACACAACATTACTTGTTGATGAATAGTATATCTATAAGTATTTCATACACGTTTTATAATGTAAATCACTGGGAATATTATCCGAAAGTAAAACCCGTCGTCGATAGACCATTCGGTGGCCGTCACGAGAATATCAAAGGAAATTAATTTAATTCAGTACAATTTATTTCTAACGACGTATTTCGACGGAAATAATAGATAAATGGAAATCACAATGACGACTTCCCGTCTAGAAATGCAGCATATATTTTGTGAACATTTCACGACGTATAATGTATGCTTGTATGCAACCCGCTGCAGAACGCAGGCCAAAGACAGATATTCGTGAAATGGCACGCGAGTCGAACATCCGAAATATTCAGAAGTACGCGCGTCATACGATCTTATTGTTTTTTAACTGCGCAACGCGGACGTCGCGATATTTGAACCGGTAGCTGTATTACACTAAC
Organism: Schlechtendalia chinensis; assembly: GCA_019022885.1. Lineage (NCBI taxonomy): Eukaryota > Metazoa > Arthropoda > Insecta > Hemiptera > Aphididae > Schlechtendalia > Schlechtendalia chinensis. The sequence continues at coordinate 3,203,657 of CM032339.1, read as the reverse complement.
ACGGTTTAACGCGTGTGTCTAAATATACACCTCGATATGTCATGTAGGTGAGTAAAAAAAAAAAATCATATACAGGCATACTCACATACTCGCGCAATAACAATACCCGATGCGTGGTTATGTAAGGCCGGCGAGCTGGACGTTAAATCGGTCACGGCATTTATACCCTTTCTCGGTACACGCGACACTCGGGATTTTTTTTAATTCGTCGTTTTCGCTCTCTCTCTCACTCTCTCTCTCTCTCTCTTTTTCTCTCTCTTACTCACTCACTCACTCCTTCTACGATACATTTTACGTGTTAATCGATTTTTGTGTTTTGATTCTCGACTACAGTCCGACGGCTAACATACACGAGCGTCGTATTTATGGTAATTAGAGCAGACATTTATATATGCATTTGCATCTTATTTTTATTGGTCGGTTCAACCAACAGCTATTTTATACCAACATTTATTTCTTGGCCTAATGTCAAATTTTTTATTTTTACATTTTTACATTTCGATACAAAGCCAATGAGTGTTATTATATAAATTAAAAAATATAGAATTATTGTATACAATGATTTATGAACTATCAGTTTTATCATTACAGCAACCTTTCAATATTGTTAATGCAAGCTATTTTATTTCATTTTTGATTGCAAATAAAACTGAAAAAGTTTTCGGATGGTGATTTTTTGAAAAAATGCTTGGAATCTGTAACAAAGGATATTTGTTTTGATAAAACTAAACTATTTTTTAATCTAAGTCTATCCCGGCAAACTGTGTCGTTGAATTAATAACATTTCAAATGAAATTATCGTAAAACTGCGCAATTGAATTCGAGATTTCAACTATCTTTTCTTGGCTATATTTGACAAAAGTATAGACATTTCAATACACAGCTCAATTTTTAATATTCGTTCATGGAAAAATTGAATCATTTCAAATAACTGAAGAAATGTTAAACTCAATAAGTTTGAAAAATACTACAAAGGTTTTATTGTAGTAGTATGTGTAGTATTTTAAAGGTATTTCTAAGATATATTTTGTATTATATTATATTTTAAGGTATATTTCATGCTGTTGAAAATTGTTTACGCGAAAACCACTTGGGTTTGGAAATTCAATCTGGAATATCAACTGATGATGCACCTGCTATGATCAGCAAAAAAAGGGAACTATAAAATTTCTGATCAATAAAATAGAACCCAATAACAAAACTCATAATCGCTGTAGGATTCACTGATTTAAATTTATTTCCACTGTTTGATTCATCAGCAAAATTTATGTACCCGAGTATAATCGACAAATCATGTCATGTAAGTAGTCATAAAACCAGTGAATTACATTCGAACGCATGCACTTACCGAAAATTTAAGGAGTTCCTGAAAAATTGGATTCTGAATATAGTGACGTAGTATACTTCAATCGTGTCAGATGGTTAAGCCGTAGAAAATGTTTACAACGATTTTATGAGTTACGTCAAGAAATTAACCAAATTAAGAAATTGTGAATGGTTATTGGATTTATGTTTTTTAATGGATATTGTCGAAAAACTAAATTAATTAAACATATTACAGGGAAAAACAAATTTTAATAATTGATACATTTAATCATATCAAAGATTTAATTCCATCCGACATCACATTGTAATTGTTTTGAATAAAGTATCAAAAAGCCTAAAATAATTTTATGTTTAAACGTTTATAGCTTTACCTAAAATATTTTTTTTTTTTTGCCAATTCATCTAGTACATTTGATTTCAATCGATGAACTGCCATCATAGTCAATAGAGATGACTTCTAACCTAACCTTTATGTATACCATAGATAGCACCACAATATAAAAGATATAACATATAATTATTTATTATTAATCAAATACACTATTTTTCTTATAAAAACAGATCATTATATTATTTACTTTTACCATATATTATTTCTTAAATACCTTTAAAGCGAGAAACTTGTTACAACGATTTGAACATTTATCATTTAAAATGTTTAAATGTTCATAGTTATTATTATTATTATTTATTTTTGGAAATCCCATTTTCCCGCTATATGTATGCTCCTCTATTATATACTGTGTGCTTGGAGGAAGTTACCTACTTGAATTTCATAATTTATTACTTTAAAACTCAAAGGAAAAGTACAAATTGTAATTTTGAACATATTTTTTTTCTTACATTTTTCCAATATTATTTGTAATTTATATTAATAATGGAAAACCACTTTTGTAAATTAGATAAGAGCACAATAATTTCATAAATGAATTCTTCTTGAGTTTATGCAAATGACATAGAAAAATCAAATGTAAATTGTATAATATTATTTATAACATAATCATATAGATAATTTCATATTTTGGTTGAGGATAGTGATATACGTATTTTGAATAATTTTACAGAGCCTTATAAATAGAATACATATTATAATATGATTTTCACGAGGTCTCTTGTTTGACGTTTAAGTGTCAACATACGTACGTCGCCAATTGTACGCCAATTGTACGCCACCGCAGTGTTCAGCCAAAAAAACAAATGCATACGCAAATATTATTATTAAAGTTATCACATATTATTAATTATGTATATTTATGTAAATTGTATTTTTGTAGTAAGAGGCCAACGTCCTAGTCGAAGTCGTTGTGTTACCGTAGTCGCGTATGGTTATAATTGTCGTTCGTTGAACACCGCTGTCTTACACATATATCTTATTCACAACAGTGAAGTTGGCCCTTCCCCATTTCATTTTAGAAATTTCAAACCTTCACAGTCATTTTGCAATTAGTTTCTTAGAATTTGATATTTTTCATTTGGGATCTCATCGGATGGGATCGTAATAATCTCAACAATATATTAGACAATACCAGTTGTTAATGTTTACCAGTCACTGAGTCACTGCAGAGTGTATTAATTATAACATATCTTATTATCCATTTATAATCGTGGTTTTGAATGAATTTCGCTAATTTTTGTAATTTAAAATTTTCTGTTATTAAACAACTTTTATTAAAATATCCTTTTTGTTAAACGATTGAAAAAAAAATTTAGTTCTTTACAAAAGAGCTTGTTTTATATAAAGATAATAAGACATATGATTATAATCGTATGATTGTCCAGAAAAAACATGTAATGGAGTAATTAAATCATTTCGTACTCTTCAAAGTTATATTTATTCAAAGTTTATTGAAAGTAATGTGCTTGTGGGAGATTCTTACTATAAATTGGATAATTTTCCAATTAACCTCAAACTAAAAACAGTAAGGTTAAGCATAAAGTTAAAATTAATTTTATACTTAATAAATTAAAATATCTATTTATTAATAGATAATTAATAGATAATGTTTATTAAAATAACATTTTCATGATTTGTCTTTGAGTTTCATATTCTAAAGAACAGTTGCTAATAATACTGGGCACTATGCTGCATACATAAGTAGAAATGAGAAAAATTAGAATTCCATAATAATATACTAAAAATAAATAAAGTTTTCAAGTTCCCCTCCAAAAAAAAAAAAAAAACAGATAACTCCTCATCTTTTAGTATATATAAAAATATAAACATAAATAATGTCTTTAATAAATCATTTGATAATAAATAGATACATAATAAATAAATAAATAATAGATAATATATAAATAAATAATAAATTAATTACAATTAACTGGCAACATATTTCTTACAAAGGATATTTTAATAAAAGTTATTTTATATTAATAACAGAATATTTTTAATTACAAAAATTAGCGAAATATATTCAAAACTATGATTATAGATGAGTTACAGAATATTTTATAATTAATACACTCTACAGTGATTTAGTGACTGGTAAATAATAAGTATATTGTTGGGATTATTATGCATCTCAAGTGAAAAATAGCGTAAAAAAACCGTGGTTATGCAAATTCTAAATATAGCCGATCTGATTCTAGTAAATTAATTGCAAAATTTCTGTGAGAGTTAGAAGTTTCTAGAATAAAGTGGGGATTTGGGGATTGTTCGGTTACCCACCTCAGTGTATAATTGTTTATTTTGTGTTTCATTTAATAAACGATGGCAACCCACTGCACCAAGTATTGCATAATAGACTTTCAGGGCAGTGGGTGTATTGCTGATTTACAACAAAAAAAAGAATATAGTGGGGGTTACGTAAAGTTTCCTCCCTTGTGCAAGAAATGTATTTTTTCGGAAAACTATGTGTATGCAAATTGTAAAATAAGCAGAGCAAATATTAATAATATAAAATATTAATATATAAACATATATATATAATATATTATATATATATATATATATATATATATATATATAATAATATAATATATATATTAAATATATATATATATATATATATATATATATATTATATAATATTTATTTGATTTTTTGGTTCAAATGAGCCATTATTTATTTTATTTTTATTTTTTATAAAGGATTTATTATTATTTATTTGTTTAATTACAATTGAACGATGATATCAATTAGCGTTATTTTTGCGTAGTTTTTGTATAACCATTACCTATTTGATTCACATTGGTTTTTCTATTTAATTTATTTTTATTTCTGAGCACATTTGTTATTTTTTTGGAGTCTGCAAACTTAGATTACTAATCTTGTTTAATCTTGTTCGAATTTAAAGCTTTTAATTTCTCATTGAGACAATCGTTCAAATGTTGGAACTCATTGTTTTTCATTTCCTATTTACATTCTTTAGCAGCAACTTGTTCAAGCTTTACCGATTTATTGTTAAACGTAGTTAATAGTTCAGTGAACAATTTCTTATTTTCACTCAAAATAATTTCCTTCCACTATTCTAAATGTTTACGTTGTTCTCGTAATTCATTTTTCTCACTAACTGCCACATCGCACAGATCTAATTGTCTCTTTAAATTGCTATATATCTTTTTCTTTTTTAATTATACTGAATATTTAATTATACTGAAATATTATTTAATTTCTTTATTTTGTCATCCAAGTAATTTTAAATACGTAGAAACGTCGATTAAGTAGTTTGGTTTTAGATTTATAAATATGTTATGTATACACTCAGTCAATACTTATACTACTACACGATGTCATTGTTAGTGTGAATTTAAAATAGATATTAGAATAAAATTGAATGCTCTTAATAGTTATTTGATTTATATTTATTAGATATGGTAGATGACTATTTGTATTTAGTATCATTCAACATTGTGTTGCTACAATAATGTATATTTATGTATATATCGCACGCTGATTAGCAAAAGAAATCGGCAGGTAAGATAAATTGAAAAATTCGTGTATTATTATTATAAATATGATATAGTGAATAACATTTTTTTCTATTTGGTATATTGTATACATGTAATACATTCGGAATACTAAAGTAACTTTCTACAAATATATTATACTATTATATTATTCTTTTGTAATGGTAATTATAAACTGTATAGTCCATATTAAATTATTTAATAATATTTATCGTTGATTTTCGACATAAAACACATTGTATTATTACTGTCTAGTGTATAATTAATTCATCAAATTAAAAAATTAAATAAGAAAGTTCATGAAATTAACATTTTGGTTATAAAAACGGAGTATTCCAAATTAGATGTTATACATATTATTTCGATAAAATATAAAAAAATAACTCATCTTTAAGTATTATGTTTATTTTATGATATTTATAATGATTTTAAATTAAAATTTATTAGACAAATATTCGTTATTGAAACTCATATATATGATTTATTTTTTTGTAAAAAATGATTAAAATATTTTATTTGAGTTATCATATATAATTATGATTGAATTTCGGTAGTCATCGTAGAATAAAAACACTTTTAAATCAAACTTTTTTTTTTATTTGCATGTTTTTTCCTATTAAAATGAAGCATTTATGAATACCATGTAAATTTATATTTAAAAACTATATTTTGAATATTTTGTTGAATTCATCACCAAACTATTTATAAACGATTTCAAATCAATCTTAATAAAACACTAAATATAATTTAAATAAGGTATTTGATATATTCACAAAAATCTAAATGTGCTATATACGATGTTGTCATTTTTTAATCAAGTTAATACACGTATAAACTTATGTACATATATATATATATATATTTCTTAGAACGATTAGAATTTAATACAATTTTAGAAATAAAATAAAAAATCTAATCATATGAATCAGGTGATATAATTTATTTTATTGGAATTATGATCGTTTATTACATATTGTTTTCGTGTTTACTAAAAAAATCATTCGATTATTATTATTACACTGTGATATTTGATTTAGAATATTTAAACACGTATTCATGTATATTTAAGAACATACAAGTGCCACACATATCTACATTATGTGGTTATATACATATAATATAAACAGTAAATAAATAATAACAATAATGTGATTGTCGGACAACGATAATAATTAGGTATATAATGGATAATTTTATTGTTCGGGTTGAAAAAAAACCAAACGTAAAACGTTTTAATTTACATATCCGAGAGTCATTTTTGCGTTGTGTTTCGTTCGTATAATATAAACATTTTTATTAAGGTAGTTCGAACCGTATTGAAATTAAATCCGAACGAGCAACATCCGTGTACATATAGATTACGTCATGAGCGATCAAAGATGGCCGTTTAGTGTATATAACATATACTGTATATATGTATATATGTCTAGCCGAAGCGACGGTTATATAGTTTTATATGCGCTGTAGGTGAGCGCACGGGGGGCAACAGGATGAAAGGGAAAAATTCTGATTTGCAATGGAAATCTCCGCCATCTGTCCTCATCGTATGTGCCCGGTCAGCTGATTTAGACCGTCTGGCTTATAAAAAGGAAAATCCCGAACGGGACACTTCAATTGTCGAGCGCAAGAGCTCAACACACGCGCACATAAGTTGTCGCATCATATCATCCAAACACACACACACACACACATATAAATATTTCGAGCTGTGCGATTACCGACGATTAAAAATTTTTAAATATAATTAAAACGAAAAATTTCAATCGATACATTTTAATAAAACTAATAATAATTATTGATAAAAAGTTGATTTAACTATATAATAATAATGGAGTTGGTGTTGAGTTATTTAACGTATTTGTTGTTTTTCGTGCTGACCGCAATTCTATTATTCCTGATCAAAGACGAACTCAAAACGAAACAAGTGAACATCAACGTGGGTCTTGTCGATCCTCCCGCACCGAAATCGTGGCCGATAATCGGACACTTGTATTTGATGGCTCGATATAAGGTACCGTATCGAGTGTTCGACGAAATCATGGCTGACTTGGGATCCGTATTCCGCTTGGATTTGGGATCGGTGCCGTGTGTCGTCGTCAACGGGCTACACAACATCCGAGAAGTGTTGATGGTGAAAGGTGACCATTTTGACGGCCGTCCATCGTTTCGTCGGTTCAACCAACTGTTCAATGGCAACAGGAATAATTGTGAGTATAAAATACATAATATAATATAAAATACGTCATAGGCCGAGTCCGTGATCGGAAATATTTTAGTTTTTTTTTCGCGTGAAAATTCGATATCGATTAACTGGTGTTTTTCTTTTTTTGTGGCACAGCTCTGGCGTTTTGTGATTGGTCTCAATTGCAAAAGACCCGACGGGAACTGCTCAGAGCCCACACGTTTCCAAACGCTGCGTCCAATATGTACGCCCGGTTGGAGAAGTGTTTAAAAGTCGAATTCGCCGAAATGACGGACGTTATAAAATCCATGGCCGACACTAAATGCGTGGACTTGAAGGATTTGTTGCGCCACTCATGCGCCAATGTATTCATGTCGTACTTTTGTTCCATCCGGTTCCCCAAAACGTACGACCGGTTCAGGGAATTCGTGCGGAACTTTGACGACGTGTTTTACGAGGTGAACCGAGGCTCGCCCTGCGATTTTCTGCCCGGCCTTGCGCCACTGTACTGTTGGCACTTCAAGAAAATCAGAAGCTGGAGTTCGAAAATCCGCCAATTCATGGAGACCGAGATATTCGACAGGCGGAAGGCAGCATGGGTGCCGGGTACGAAACCGGTGGATTTCGTGGACAACGTGTTGGACGCAGTCGCACAACCAGACAGGGATGACGGGTTCGACTTGGGTTCGGGACTTTACTCACTGGAAGACATCATCGGCGGCCATTCGGCCATCACCAACTTCATCGTCAAAACACTGGCGTTCCTAGTGAACAGACCGGATGTGCAGCGTCGCGTGCAAGAGGAGGCGGACGCGGTGATACAAACTTCCGGGTCCGTGGGGCTCGCCGACCGTCATCAGATGCCGTACACCGAGGCCGTGGTTTTCGAGTCTCTACGCCTGATCGCCTCACCGATCGTGCCGCACATGGCCAATAGAGACACATCCGTCAACGGTAAGTAACCCGCCTGTTTGATTTATAGGTTATGTGTTGGAATTCGCGTATTTATTGTGTATTGTATTGATTGGCAGGCGTACAGATCCAGAAAGGCACGACGGTGTTCTTGAATAATTACAGTCTTCACATGAGCCCGGAACTGTGGAACAACCCCGAACATTACAACCCGGAACGATTCATAAACGCTGACGGTCGATTGGAAAAACCCGATTATTTTATACCGTTCAGTGGGGGCAAGCGATCGTGCATGGGCTATAAGTTAGTGCAACTTGTTTCGTTCTACACGATCAGCACGTTGCTGAGCGAGTACGCACTGATGCCGGTCGAGGACGTTTCGTACGACGTGCCTAAGGGTAATCTCGCCTTGCCGTTCGTTACTTTCCCATTCCGACTCAGACCCAGAAACACCCGGAAACAGTAGATCTCATCCATAACGGATTCTGCATATACGAACACAAAAAGCACACGGATTAAGTGTGTATATGTATGAGTATGTGTGTGTGTAAGTCTGTGTGTGTGTGTGTGTGTGGGTGTGTGTGTGGGTGTGGTGTGTGTGTGTAAGTCTGTGTGTGTGTGTGTGTGTGTGTGTGTGTGTGTGTGTGTGTGTGTGTGTGTGTGTGTGTGTGTGTGTGTGTGTGTGTGTGTGTGTGTGTGTGTGTGTGTATGTTAGTATGTGTGTGTGTGTGTACGACAATTTTTTAGGCGGGTATTTAGGCCGATTACGTTTTTCGTTAAGTTGGACGTGTAGGCTCGTCGGTTCGCATAATTGTGTTACTAAGTTACTGATCGTTACTATTCGTATAAATTGGAAAATGTTACCAAAACGAAACGCATCAATAATATTTGCATCCGAGAGGTATAAGGGGCTGAGTTCATTTTTGTAATTTTTCGGGAGAACCAAAAACACCGTTTTACGGTTGGGGAGGGGGGTTTAGTCAATTCATTAGTATAAATTAAATTATGTGAATATAAATCGTATTAATTGGTTTTGATATTACAATTTATGTAACCTGATGAAAATGTACTGAGCCCCATCTGCCTCTTAGAAACAAAATTATAATTTCAATTGATATTTGTTTTACAAAAGTTTAATTTAAAGAGGAAATGCGTACTTCACTTGTCTTTGTAATGCGATTTTATGAACCGCTTTTCTAGTCTTTAAAAAATTTGATATAATTACACATATAAAGGTAAAACAAATTATTGATATTTATTATGATCAAATAGGTAGTTTTTTTTAAATTAAAAAAATGTCACGAGGATATGTAAGACTTAATAAATTGTTTTATTTATATATATATCATGTGTGTAATAAAGGTATAAATCATATATTTTAGAACAAGGATAAAAAGTAAGCAAACTGCGACTCGTGCAATAGCATAGGAACTGTGGACGCGTATCATAACAACATTTTAGCTTGAAATAGACTCACTGTAGTAAAAAACTAACTTTTATGGAATAAAAACATTTTAATCTGTTTTATTTAGAATAGTATGTAAATAATTATATTGATCAATTTTTGGCCTGTCATACTTATTTTGATTTCCATACATATATTTGCCTTCTATGAACTTACAATCTGCATGTAGAACTAAGTTTGTCATACGTTCTTCCATCCTTATTTTGAAATATATAAGCCAAAGATAATTTATTGTTAATCATGTTACTTTTGTATATACGTATAAACGTATAATTCATGTGAATACTTGTAAACATACTTTTATATTATTTTGTTATTTATACAATTTCAATAACAATATGTATTAAGGTGATTTAAGAAATTTTCATTAAATAATTTGTATAAACACATATTTATACTATAGTATTTGAATGAATGTTAAAAAATTTAAAAACCTACTATTTTTAAATGTTGAAATGTAAAACATATTTATGCATTTTTGAATATCGATGAAATAAATGATTTTATGATCTCTAAAACGAGTTTTTCATTCATTATTCGTTCAGAACCCGGTAAACAATAAATGATCTAATTGTTGATCAAATTAATTTGTTCACTAAATCATAAAATCGACAATGATATTATGTACTACAATTGCTTGTTATCTCTTATATATATGAAACAGTGAAACTTATGTAAAAAATATTTTGAGCAAGACAAAAATCCAATAAACGGAATGTTCGATGATCTTAACATTTTATTGAATAATACAGAATTATTCAAAATAATTCATCCAATTTCAAATAGTTATATAATGGATAATAATGACTCTATTCTATCTAATTTTATGACAATTAATTGTGGGTAATTTCAAGTTTTAGAATGCCATTAGTTGGTTATTTTGAAATTATCGTTTACGATGATAAGTTAGTCTCAGTGAATATGAGGGTTTCTTCTACCCTATATACGAACAGTATGACGGTTTAGTTTACTACTTAAATGGAAAGTTGTCTCGATACTGAAAAATAAGCGAGAAGCAAAGTTTTCCTTCTGTATAAACTTCCAGCATAAACTTGCTAAAATTGAGGTCATTTTAATTTATCGTTAGGCTTTAAAGCCTGTAACAATTGCAACTTTTATGGTTTCATAATTAAACGCTAACTCAAAACCCGCCAAAGAGTTGTTTGAGGGATTCTAATTTCTCAACTTGCATGGTTGCATACCCTTAATTACATATAATATAATATAATAAACAACAGATTCCAATAAAAATATAAGAATGATAATATTTCAAAAAAATCTTATTACTATCGGGTAATTGGTCTAGTGTATATTAAATATAATTTTACATAGTTAAATCTATGAATATTTTTCATTTCCTCGTCTATAAGAGGTATTTTCTATAGTTCCAGTTGTAAAACGGTATAATTAACCTTCGTAACACTTCTGGTCGGATACTACTAGAAAAACATTGTGATTACTGATTACATATTATTATACAACGTGGGCTAGGATGATCTGTGGATGTTGATACCAGTGAAAGTTACATTTTCAGCTCTTAACTGTCAATGTTATGAATTTTATTTTATTTAGTTTTTTAATAATTTTTTTTACGCATAATTGTCTAATAAACCTAAAATGTGAATTTAATTGCTTAAATGATTCAATTAATGATTTTTAATCAATTATTATCAGAATGATGATTCATTTTATTGTATTCAATTTCAAACATCTGGTTATAAAACTTATAAAACTTAAAAATTCTATATTTAATTCAGAATTGATCGATTTATTTTAAAATTAGTTTCATATCATAGATATAATACTAAAATAAATAATTGGTAAAAATATATTATTTGTTAATATTTTTTTTTGTTAATATTACAGAGTTCAAAGTACTCGATTTTGTAAAAATCAGATAAGTCGACTATTTTACTCATTTTTTTATAATTTTCGTGTAGTTTTACTTTACGCTTAAAAAACTACTGATAAAACTTAATAAATCTATCAAATAAATGTCTGTGTGCAATTTACTACAGGAAATTGGAGTACTCGTACTAAGTGAACGATTCATTTTGAATCTAAAATAAAACGAAGCTTGATAGTTTCCAACATTTGATATTACTATACTTATATAATTATTATAAAGACAAACGCGACAAATTATTACATTTAACGGTATACATCTTACTACAGGATGCCTACAGTAAGAATTTTTCACAAATAATATCTTTAAAATAATAGGATCATCATCAATAAATGCATAATGTTATCATTGTCAATTAAAGTATTATTTATTCTTCTTTTGAACATTGTACCCGTTACATAACGTTTCGTACGTCTATATATATATTAATGTTCTTCAGAATAAATCGAATTTCAAATTATATTTTCGGAAAATAATGATTTAGTCTTCTGTCTGTACAAAAGGAAAACGCATTGCAATGCTCTGATCATATTATTTTCGCAACCAAAATGACCAAGGACTGAATAAATTATACATAATTTAATGTTTAAGATCGGGCGCCAATCTTCGATCATCGTTTGAACATAAAACGAATGATGTATAAAATTTTATCCATAATGGTCGTTTTCGAATATATTAAACTAGTCACTTGAGGTTCACGCTCACGTTTACATAGTCAATGCCTAGTATTGTAATAGTTGTCTAAATTTGTTATAAACATAATAATATTGTTGACAATTAGATATATAGATACACTTAATTAATAGTAGAATTTTCAATGTGTAATACACAAAATATGATTCATGGTTAAATAATCTAAAACTCAACTGAAAGCACATAAAAAAGAATTACAGTTCTTCTCGCAAAAAACGTAAAAACGGATGTTTATCATGGCTTTATTATATTTTACGGTTGTAAAAGAAATTATAATTCACGATTTTATTTGCCCAACTTATGCATCTGGAACTTTAAGAGTTTCAAAGACGTGTGATTATATTATATTTTAAATAATTAAAAATGATCATTTATTTTGTTTAAATACAATTTATATATTATATATATATATATATCAAATGAAGTCAACGAATATTACAAAATCTAATACTATAGAGTACTTATATGTTTATAGAGTGTGTTTATTTACTACCGGTTTTGACTTTTTGTTTGTTTGACTTTTACAAGTTGTATACTACAGTTCTATGTTTTTTGATTTTGTCATACTTATTTACTCTATTTAATATATATATATACTTATATATATATATATTATTATATAGATTGTTTTACATTCCGTCTGCAGTAATTTCGTTTTAATTATAAAAATTTTTAATGTTTGTCTATTATTTTTCAAAAGTAAAATTTTTATACCTAAAATATTATACTTTGACGCATTATAGAAACGAGAAAATCCATTTTTTTACAAAAAAACATACATTCTAATTTTTCTTTTACTATTGCTATACTATTACTATAAGGTATGTGTTTGTTTTCAAAACGACCATTGAACAATATCAACGTAGCCATGGGCGCCCATTGGGGGGGAGGGCAAGGGGGGACTTGTCCCCCCTGGAAAATAAGTATAGTTGCTAAAATTGGTATTTTCACATTGCCATTGTAAAGGTCGACGTTTTATTTCTGTTTTATTTTTTTAACATAAATAAAAATATTTTAAGTAATTTTATATATATTAATAAGCATTATTAATATATTTGTTTATTGAACAAATTTCCCTTCTGTTTCTTCTGTAATAATATAACAGTGAAGATACAACAGTTAAATATAAATGGTTTAATTTGGTATGATTATTGGAAATTAAAATCAATATCATACATTGATGAAATAACACAAGACTACATTAAAATATTGAACTTAACCTTTTTTTTTTTTTTGCTTATCAAAAATAATAAAATTATTTTGTCCCCCCCCTAAATATTATCCTATGGGCACCCATGAACGTAGTTATTATATTTGTAATTGCTAACTCTATAGAACAGATTATCTTTTTAAAATATATACCTTAATGTTAAATTTTGTAATTGAATTTTGATAAAAATTAGTTCATTAGAGTATTGGAGCATGAAGTATTTATATATTATACAAATATATAATACTCCTATTATAACACGAGTAAAATTAACGATGTTCTACAGTTCACGTTTGGGGTGTTTATTTAAACATGATTATTATTCTACTAATTAAATTCTAATGTTTTACTAACACTAACGCGTTATTATTATTTATTTTTTTTGTGGATAAATTTACTCAAATACAAACATTTATAGTTTTTAACGTTGAAATTTAACATTTTCAAACGTATACATGAATTCTCAATCATATTTCTTATGTAATACTGTATTATGCGGTTTTTTTTTTTTTTTGTTATCTCTCTTCCTCATTTGAATTGCCCCTGATTACAATATAATACGATGCAGAGAAAATAGATAAGTATTACAAAGTGAAAACTGTATACTTGGCACATGAAATTCAATAGACAATTTTAAATAACTTTTGTGTTCAACTTTGCACACACTATGATCATGTCAGATACATATTTGTCTAACATTGACAAAATAACTTTACAATATAATGATTTGTTATTTACACACGTACAATAACAAATAATATAGTTAATGGTCGAAAATAACTCAATGTTAAATCTGATTTTTTGAACAATTTGTATATAAATAAATTGTATATTACTATATCCAAACAAATTGTGTAAGCAAATCAGTTAGCACGTGATATAAAAGAATATTATTACTTTTAACAAAAATAGATTTTATCGAAAGAAAGTGAATGAGAATTGAATAACATTTAGGTTGTTTTTATTATGTTAATGGTATATAAGTACAATTGACAAAGAATTGAATAATACAATAATGTGTTTATACTCTACTCGATTATTTAAATCGATTGATTTTTTTGTATTATAAATACTATATATAATTTTACATAAATTGACATTAGTAAAACGTATATCATATATAGTCTCATTGAAGTTTCAACAAGGTACACAATAAATGCATTTATTTCTCCAAAAATTATATAAACAGGAACTATAATTTCTATACGTAAATAAAATAAGATATTTTATGATAAACATATAATATGCAATGTATTTAATTACAAACACATGCAAAAAAAAAAACATATTAAGCAAAAGTTTATAAGAATACTCTCGTATATAAATATTTTGAATATAATATGACAATGGAATTCATAAAATAATTACTAAGGTGACGTCAAAAGTATACATGTTTACCATATATCGCATTAGTGTAACGCTAAACAGCGTTTGAATATAAATTTACCAATACTTCATAAAAATAGTTTTTGTATTTTTAAAACTTAAAAAATAAATGAATTTATAATGTAATATTAAATTAAGATGTGTTCATAGTACGTTATGGTAATATAAACACATTTTAAATGTCATTAATTTATAAAAATATGAATCATTTGTATTTCAAAAAACTGTCCATATAATTAACCAAACAATTTTTAAACGTAATTTATAGAGATATTGAACATTGTGATATTTTAATTAATTATATGTCCCGCACAATTTATTTTTTTAAATAACTTGTATGATTTTTAGTAGAGAATTTGCATTTTTACATATGTCGAAATCAAATTTTAAAATTTTAATTTTGATGTCAAGCGAAACGTTACCCATTGGAGTCAATTTGTTTCATATTATTTAAATTTGATTTCTGCGTTCAGTTTTTTCAAGGTTTTTAAATGGTAGGTATATTTTATTTACTTTAAAACATTCTTTAATATTTTAAATATGTTTCCTTTATATAAAAATTATTTGTAGTTCCAAGTTCATAATATAGTTTTAATTTCCTCTTTTGTCTAATTCCAATATATTTTAATAACTATTATGAACTAGATTTTATATTTCTTTGCGTCGTATACAGTTTCTTTTTCTGTTTTTATTCACTTCAGAACTCGCGAATAAAATATTAAACCTATAAATTATGAATAATTTTGTTGGCTATTTACAGATTTATATATTTAGAATTTTACAAAATGAAAAACTTTAACATATAAATGCTTTGGCTTAAAATCGTATCAGTTTTATAACATGTGATTTATGTATATACTGGTAAACGTATTCAATTTATTCATTGTTAGAAAGTAAAACAGTTTTATCGAAAAGTGACAAAACGATCGAGATGATCGACCATTTATAAAATGTATTTGTGCTCTTTAGGACATCATAGCATAGTATGAGAAAAACAATACAAAAATTTAGTGTACAATTGTCACGATAAACTATATGGAAAATATAACAATTTATATTTATGAGCATATAATATAAAGAATAAAAAAAAAAAATTCAAATTTCCATAACGAATTATCCACACTTAACCTTGACAATGACCAAGACTTTAGGGCAGTAAAAAAAAAATCAAAAGAAAAAAGTAAAAAATATAGTCGTGTATCCATTCATTAATGTACATATGATGTGATCGAGGTCAATTGATTTTGAATATGATATAAATCTCGAATTTTTTTCTGTATTTAATATGTATATATATATATGTATGTATTTATGGAAATGACGTACAGGACATTTATACAGTATACTAATATATGAGAATATATATTAGACGTTATATTATGCATATATTACATTATACACAATAAATATATAAATATAGTAGATGATGTATATTTTTATCTATATTGTATGACACCCAAGTATAACTAGTTAAGCAAATAAAAGTGTTATATACGTTTACATCGTGCTTAATATATTATTATAGATATACCTTATTGGCAGTGTCAATAAAAATTCAAATTTTTATTATTTTTTAAAATATTTTTAATTGATATCTTGACATGCATTTTAGGTAGTCGAGTACTTCGCATAGTTAGGACAATTATCTCAGATATTTCTAAGTTGAAATACTAAACTTTTGACATACCATTTTTAAATCCTTAAAGTAAAAAAATTTAAAAATACTGTGATTATATAACTTATAACTACAGCTATTTCGTTAGCATTAATCAAGACCAAAAATGCTTTGGAGTCATTTAATTTATTCTTCATCAAAATTTTGTTAAAAGTTTATTATAACTGTCCACAAATAGGTATGTGGGTTGCTTAAATACAAGAAATTCAAATTGATGTTTATATAAAATTAAATAGAAACCATTTACAAAACTGTTTTAAAAACAGGAAAGTGGAGAGCGTCATTTGAAAAACGATGATAAAATTCAAAAACAAAATAGAAGAGAATTAAGACAGTTTAAGTTTATTAAATACAATCAATATACAATCATATATATAAATAATTCTGAGACATGCTTCCAAAATGTTGAACGTGAAAAGAGGAAATTATTAGGCGAAATAAATATCACCCTGTCTATTTACGAGAACATTCACCAACTGTTGTATTCGTCCAACTTTTGAAAATTAACAATACCTGTAATATTTATATACGTGTAAATTAGTATTCTGACGCTTGCGCAGTAGAAAATAATAGTTAGGCGACTCATCACACGTGTTAGATAAACGACTTTTTGCACATTTATCTTACAACCTACGTACACATTAAGATATAGATGAATCAAGAAAAATTAATGAGTTTCGACGTCAACTAAATTTTAAACGCTTGTAAAATAAATGTATCTATTATAATATAACAAGTCAGTTCTCTAGGATTTCAGAAAAATGTATGTTTATTTAATGTTCTACACTTACGAATCAAAATTGGTAATGTAATAAATAATAATAAAAGAAATTGTCATAATATGCAAAAATTTCAATTTACGCAAAAAATAAATTTCGGACTCATAAAAAAATGTGATTATTGATTTATAATGTTTTTTCAGCATTGTTATATATTTTCAGCCTTTCGATTTTTAAATTTCAAATTTAATTACAAAAAAAATTGGTGAAATGTCTAAATGCTGAATTTAGTCTTAGATTGACCGCAGCGTATCAACATGTTCTATCGTATGAATAACACTAAAATGCATAATTGGTAAAATTGAATACATTGTGTATTTTGGTTTTTAAAATTTCACAAAAAAAGTAAAAAAAAAAAAACAACGAAATTGTATTAATTTTTATCGAGATTATAACATTGTTTACCTCATTTAGAATCTCAAATTATGTATATTTCTTATGCGTACATACGAGTATGTATGAATAAATTGTATAATTAAAATATGTCTTGTAATGTTTAGATTTTTATTTTGATAGTGGAACAATGAAGATTATTTCTTTGTCACCGTTATTAGAAAGAGAAAAATTAAAATACAGTAAGTAATATTTTAAAACGAATATGTAATTAATTGATTTATACAATTAAGTTACTACAATAGAGAAATTATATGAATAATAAAAGGAAATAGTAGAAAAAAGATTTTTGTATTATATTAACAAATACCTAAATATTTAAGAATTCACTTTTTTTTATAAGGCGTATTGAATCGGCAATTTTCAATACCAAGTGTTCATTTTTTTCAGAATAAATTTGGTCACAATAATGGCTTTCTTTTTCATCAGTTTTATATTATATTAAATGTTTTCCCTAATTTCATCGCTATAACAATATTAAAATTTATTATATTTATCTCATTCTATTTCGTCCTACTTTATCCTACAATCAGTCAATACACATTTTATAAAAGATACCCTGTAATCAATACACACTTTGTAAGAAACAGTTAGTTCTCCGCGAATACCACCTAGCGACACTAACTGGATTCCATCGGAACCACTCTGTATAAACAGTTTATTAATGAAACTTGTTTCATACTTTTAAACTTGTGAGTGACTATAATTTATAATTTAATAAATATTACGACGTTATAATTACTGAAATTAATATTTCTTTATTTAGACTATTCCTAATATCATACATTTGCTCCCAAGCTACGGTTCATATTATTCAAAAGGTCAAAAAACATTCCTTGAATAACATATATTTAACCAGGTCACCTCCGGTCACATTTATTAATAATTAATGTATAATTAACACATCTGCATGTATCTAATACATATTAAATAATAATTTTAAATTAATTTTCGTTAAATTGTCAAATTCTAATGTATTTTATTTTTTAAACTTCTTATATAATAATAATACAAAAAAAAAACATTACTAATAATTCTAATATAATATAATAATTTTTACACTGAAACCTCTATAAAAAGAACAGCCATGGGAATTAAAAAATGTCTACTATAGAGAGACACCATAGAGAATTGGTTATATATGTACAATATATACATACATTGAAACTAGTACATATTAATTTATTATTTATTATATATAATATGTATGTATTAAAATGTGTGTATAAAAATTTTTATAAAATTTTTTAATGTTTATGTACAGTTAAAAAAAATCTGTAATATTTTTTGTGTAAATTTTTTCTGCTCTTCACAATGAATTTGTAGATTGGCTATCATTGATAATGTGATATCATCTTTTTTATTTTTAAAATATTTTTTTAAATTATTTGTTTTCCAAACTTCTTCAAACGTTGGATTATATATCGGCTCATATTCTTCTTCTTCTTCGGGTTGTTCGGTTTCTTTTTCACTCAAATTGTCTATATTAAAATCGACTATATCTAATATTATTAATGTATTGTCTTCTGTAAGGATATTTTCATCTAAAGAAATATAGTCCTCAATTTTAACAATACTCGGTACAAGTTTTGAGAATATGTTCAAATTTACATAATTTTCATGTTCCATTACTTATTTCGTTGTATCGGACGAAAAAAATCCTGACTTTTTAAAACAGTTTTTGACTGTCTCTGGTTTAATATTCTCTAATGCGGATTTGATCAAAAAAAAAAAAAATGCATCTAAAACGTTTATAGATTCGTTTTTTACATTTTGATCTACTCTAGATAAAATATGACGAAGTAATCGTTGGCGACAATGAACTTTAAAATTTTGAATTATTCCTTGATCTAGTGGTTGGCAAATTGAAATTGTATTTGGAGATAGGAATATAAGTTTTATATTTTTTAAATTTAATGTATCAGAATGTGAGCTAGCGTTATTTAGAAATAAAATAATTGTTCCTTTTTCCATTTCCATTTTACTGTTAAAACACGCTAACCAGTCTGTCATTAAATCTCGATTCGTCCACGCTTTACGGTTAGCTTTCCAATTAACAACTGACGTTGATACATTTACACTTTTGAAACAACGTGGTTTTAGTTATTTGCAAATTATTAACGAAGTTTCAAATACCCCGATCATATTGACACCTAATAAAACAGTTAAACGATCTTTATTTATTTTTTCTCCACGAAAAATTTCGTTTTTTGAACACAATGTTTTATCAGAAAGTACTCGAAAAAATAAACCTGTTTCATCACAATTGAATATATTTTTCGATTCATAATCTGAAATTAATGTTTTCAATTTTTTAAACCAGTTTTCTACGACACTTGAATCAACAGAGTTACCTTCACCACATATATTTTTAAAAGAAATGTTATAACGTTCCCGGAATTTTTGAAGTCAACCATTTGAAGTTTTAAAATTTTCTACAACCAACTTCATTTGAAACTTTTCGTGCTTCTTCTTGGAACAATGGTCCAGAAACAAGTAAATTATATGAACGGGCTCTACAGAACCATTCAAATGTAACTTTATCAACAAGTGCTCCATCCAATATGCAATATTTTGTGATATGAAAACGTGAAATATAATGCGAACTTCCGCATGTAAATATGTGTGTGTGTGTGTGTGTGTGTGTGTGTGTGTGTGTGTGTATAACTACACGAGATAGTAGTGTTGAAATGAGCCCGTCACGCTCAGTTGCCACTCGGCCGGCGAAGCGACACTCGCGTCATATGTTTGTTGTGAATTTAAAACGTCAGAATAGAACGAAACCGGCAACAACAACAACAACAACAAAAATGCTATACCTTATACGGGGTTTTTTTTATATTTTCGTATTATCTTCGACTAAATTCACCGTATTTCGTTACTCAGATCGACGTGAAATCGACTAATCATTCAACAACAATCCGTAATCCGACTTACCGTGGTTCGTGAAAGTCACGTTTTTCATGCTGTGTTCGTAGCGTACTACTATATGACAAGGCACTTTTATTTTATAACAAATGAGTAGACGTAGAAATGTCGGTACGCTTCGGTACGTTCGGTTTAGTCTCGTTAATAAATGAAATCTATTCACTATATAATTTCATGTGCATACACTTACATAACATTCAATAATAAGAACAAACGGTTATTATTCGTTGTCAATACTCAGTTGCTTCAATTCACACATGCAAATTATTATTTATATTATTGTTATTTATTTAAATTATATATATTTGAAGTAAAAACCGTTGGTTTTTGCCATTGTCCAAGACCTAATCGTGAGACTCGGTCCCGTCCGATTTCAGTTGATCGAACCTTCTAGAGATGAACGGAGGCGGCGGTTTTGGTCGATTACGAATATACAACGCATCAGTGTGTGGTTTATTAAGATGCCCGTTGTGCGCGCGACACTTTTAAAGCGGAACGTCCGAATCGGAACACTAAACGCCCCGACAATTTGGCCGAACCGTGCCAAAACCTATTCACACGCCAACAATAATCGTTTAGTACGGATTTCGTACGACAGATAAACATAATATAACACGGACTATAACGTTAACTATAATTGTCAACAATCGTCGGTGCCGTCGGTGTCGTCGGTGTCGTCGACGACGTTGACATTTACCGGCGGCCTGCAAAACGGCGGCCTCACGCAACCGTCCCATCCCGCGTTCAACCACGGTCGCCGGTCGTCATGTCGGCCCGCGTTCGCCGCCGCGTCCTCGCGCAGCCATTCCTGTGCGTGTTCCAGTTGGCTTCGGTACGCGCGCCCCTCGACAGCGTTCCAGCAGTTCTCGCGTACCGCCATCAGCTCGTCTTCGTCGGACGACTCCTCCGTGTACTCACCCGAGGACTCCTCCGAGGACGACTCTTCCGTGTACTCCTCAGAGGGCTCCTCCTCGTACGACCACGCCGCCGCCGCGTTCATTCCAACCGACGGGTTCCGTTCACCCGAGATGTGCTGGCCAGGCGGCGACATGGCGGAACGTTGCCAGTACGAGGTCGATACGTCGCGTCGGGTCTCCACGCCGTCGACCGGGACGCGGTGCTGGTCCGCCGCCGGTCTACTCGTCCGAGAGGACGTGGCCGCGCGTTCCGCGTCCGCGCCTCGCTGAAACGACATGCTGGGTCGGTCTATCGTCGCGAGTACCCGGGCACGCGCTTGCCGTGGACCGCGTACGTTCCAGCGTATCGTCTCGACGGCCACCTCTTCCAGAACCATGAACCGTAATGCCGCGTCTCCTCTTTCCTCGGCCGCCGCCGTCGAGGCTTGGACTCTCGTGGTCGGCAAATTTTCTTGTCCGCCACGCTTCAATATGCCGCAGAAACAATCGCAGAACAAAGTCTCCCACCAGCGTGACATCTTATGATTTTAGATAAGTCCGACTATGACGACGAAAATATTTTAATCGTTCCGTTCACTCGGACTCTCAAATGCGAACTGTGTTTGAGGACTATGTCGGATCAAAACACGTAAACGTCGTTTCCAAGGTGAATTATATTTCTTTCGTATTCGTTTGATTGTTTCGAGCCAGTAGAGAACGCGATTCTAATTTTAACAATATACACTTTATATACGGGTTATTTATTTATTTATTTTTTTTTATCGTGAGTCAGCGATCATTCAGTCAATATATTTATAGACGTTTTTCAAAATTATTATGTCTTGAACAAACTTTTGATTTTTAAATCGTAAACTCTGTTAATAGATATAATGTATATGTTCTGGCATAAAAACTATAACTTAACCTAGCCTGAACTAGTTGAATTACCTGGTTTCACTCGTGACCAGTTTAAATGTTTAAATTGTATTTACACGGCGGACACGGCAATGATTCGCTATTACTAGATTTGAGGTATATACCAAATCAAAAATATAAATAAATAGTATGATATATGAATGAAATAAATACAATGAATGTTTGATATCAATTCGCCTATTCAATTAAAATGACATCAATTGAATTGCGTGAGATAATTCATTGTTTTTCTGTTTCATTGCTGTTTTGATGTTGATAGTGTTTTTTTTTCTTCTTAGATTTGTTAAATTATTTGGTTAATTAATAAATTATTTACCTTCAAGATCATTTCAATGCTCTCGGATATACGATTGTTTTGGTGACACCATTTGGGGCATATGCCAACGAATAATATGAAAAACGTGTCAATTATCAATATTGTTATATCAATAGTGCACACAAGTATTGGGTAGGAGGGAAATAGTCGGTTTCTTAAAAATGTCTAAAACGTCAATAAATATCGAGTACTTAAAAATAACAACTAATTTAAAATGTAAATTGTCTTCAAAATGCTTTTCAATGGGATGTGTGGTCTTGTGAATTCAGCTTGCTTCATTATTTGACAAAGAATAAATATCCAACTTTCTAGCTATGTCGTCAATCAAATTATACACCAGCTGATTTGAGAATTATCGGAACACAATGAATGTATACGCCCGAAACTAATTAAACAATAATAAAGATTATTTATTATATATTATATATACTCGTACACATATACGCACGTTATCGAGAGTTTTCACTAACGATTTCACGTGCTAAACTCGCACGAAGCACGCGTTTTCCATATTGTTATCTTTCCTATTCGGAAAAACCACCGGAAATCGTGTATGGAAATGCATGCATATTTGATAATTTTTTTAATACGTTAAATTCACAGTCCTGATAATAATATTATACGGTGACGATAATCCACTATATCATGACGGGAATACACGATGTCCACACGAAACTAAAAAAAAAATAAAATGTAAAAGTTTTTCGTTTTTCAGACGTGTTCTGCAGCCAAGCGCCTTGAATGGTCGAGCATTACGCCAGCACGAACCGGTCACATTGAACTGCAGGTCTGAAGGGTGAACTACAACCCGAAATCCGACGGTACAGACATTAACGTCCGCAAAGCCCCTCTGCCGGACGGGTCGCTGCTGTTTTTGGAGGCATGGTAAGCGAGATTCCGAATTCCGGCACGTACTTTCGTGCATCGTCACGAACACGTTCGGCAAAACCATCGGCAGAAAAGCCACTCTGGTCGTCTAACGTAAATATAATGTATTATTATACTCTTTGCTTTCCTGTATCCTGCGTTTATTGTTGTTGAAAATTCGTCCAATATTTCCCGTCGTTTGTCATGTGCGTTTTCGTTGACATCGAGTAACACTTTATTGCCTCTGAACAACGTTAAAATGAATATATTAAAATTATATTCTTTTTTTTTATTTAACCAAATCCAATTAAATCGTTTCTTTTGGAATAATTCCCTAGAGCGTAATTATGTATAAAAACGTTTTGTGCGTAGACGAGTGAAAACACAAAACTGGAAAACATCTTCGTCGCGCGACTCGACATCAGAAACAGATGAAATCCCGAATGATCGGTCATCTCTTTGGTGCGCGTTCTTGTTATAGAATATAACACGGAACGGGTTTTACAAGTGCACGCGCGGTGGTATTACGCGCGGCGTGATGGGATTCATTCATCCCGTCGAAGATGCGAACGCGTGCCTTGAGGTGGCATAAAAGAAAATTACGTCCGAACCGAAACTTTAACGATTTAATCGATTCAATAATGTTCGAAACTTTTTAACGAGCATACTGACACTTTTTCCTCTTAACGCTAATCCACTTCCGGCAATGTTACAGGGATTTGGGTCTCGTACTGCCAATACACACACACACACACACGCACACACATATATATACATATATATATATATATATATATGTTTAGTAAAACGTATTGCGATTGACATTTTTGGAAATCGATTGCCAGTACTAGAAAACATTTTTGATCGCATATTTAACTTAATGAACTTAATAATGATCAAGCACTTTATAACGGAAATTAAACGCTAAATATAAAACATGCTTAATTAGGCTTTTTTGTCGCACCGAACCGTATTCGAAGCGGTCTATATCAAGACAGAGCTTGTGTTAACGTGCAGTTCTTAAATAATGTATATATGACTGGGTGGTATACGGTCAGTCGGACATTTGCGTAACGCTTTTTTTTTCGAACACTTGACGACGTCATCAATGGACATGGTTACACATCGTGTAGTTTGGTATTACTAAACTTTCGATACACTCGTATATATTTGCCTGTGTACATAAATTTTCAAATCCGAAAGACCGTAAGACACTATTTTTATCAATATATAATATAATTAACAAATACGCTTTACATTTTTCTTAATTATACAGCATGTGTATTGATTCATTTATGCATTTGTATAAAATATCATTTTTTTAAACGTATTTTATGTTTATAATTATTATTTGAATGTATTTATGCATTCGTTTTTATGTGATTATAAACTTAAATTTCGAACGAATCGAGAAAATCTACTCTAGACATTCCACAAATTGTTCACGTTTTCCTTTTGTGTTACTACACAACTTTTCAAGAACCACGACAAACTTCTAATGCAAATCTTGTATCGATTTAGGTTGAACCATACGAGTTTCTATAAATAAAAATAAATAAAAAGGTATGTTTTCTCAGATTTATGTTATTGTTTCTGTGTTTTAGGATAGATATTGTGCTGTACAACTAAAAGTGCGTTTGTGCGTTGTACGTATCGATCGGTAGTTCAAAAGTGTCGTTTGTATACACATAATAATGCAACAACTGTACACGGTCAAAAAAAGAACGAATGAAACGTTCTTGTTTTAAAATAGGTCTGTGACACATAAATTTACAAAAAAAAAAAAAAACAATTCTCACAAGTACACTTACGTAAAAATTGTAGTAAATTTTCGGTCTCTCTGTATTGTGTACGAGTCTATTATATTATGTTTATTTAATGTAAAAGTGAGAACGCGCGAAAAAAAAGCCCCCCGTTATATCGAATCTCAAAAGGACGTTTGATAAATATTTTGGTCATTTTGCACAGATACCAACACTATAATATTATAC
This sequence comes from Schlechtendalia chinensis, assembly GCA_019022885.1. Lineage (NCBI taxonomy): Eukaryota > Metazoa > Arthropoda > Insecta > Hemiptera > Aphididae > Schlechtendalia > Schlechtendalia chinensis. Next base: position 3,177,884 of record CM032339.1, on the reverse strand, counting down.
TTACTCGTTGTTGGCAGAGAATATTAAAAAAAAATAGAAAAAAAACAAAAATGTATATTCTCATCGCACGATTTATTAACGCACATTAATTATAGTATTTTATATTCCCTACGCACGGGATGTTCTTCGAGAAGGATGATCGTTTTTTTTTTTTTATCTTATTGTATTACTTTTTACCAAGACTATATGACAATATAGTCTGTTACAAATTTTTATATCGATATATGTTGAACCGTAGAGATTTCTATAAATAACCAATTGATCCACATTTAAAAGAAAATTTTCCTTGAGTCATTTTTTCTAATTTTTTAAACATCATTTTGGGCCGGGTAGGAGTGATTTCGTGCATACGTAACGAAAATATACAACGAAAACTCGGAGTTTTATGTTGCTACATTCAATTATGTACGATTATTTGATTACTTACAGTGTAAGTAATCAAATAATCGTACATATAGAATACATATTTAATAATATAATTTTGAAATTGGTTTGTTCTATAAAAGAAACTATACCAAGATTCTATATTTGTTACAACTTATAACAATTAACAAATTAAAATTTTTTATATTCCAAAAACATTATAACAAATGTCAAGATACCTAGCATGTTTTACATTCAAATTATAATATCAATGCATTGTTAGCATTTATTACATCTATTCTGACTTTGAAAGTTCAATTATTTGATCAAAATTGAGCTTTTGCCGTGTGAATTTTCAACGAACTTTCAAGAAACTTTCGTTAAACTTTCAATTTTCTTTTTTTTTACACTATCCATACCTTTAATGGTTGTGAGGGCACAACCCAAAAAAAGACTGGGGTAGATGTAATAATATGCACACATATCATCATTTTATTCACAGCTAACACAAATGTTATTAATGTGTTGATTTCTTTGTGTAAAATACCATATATAGCCATGTGACATTTTTTTAAAATAAAACATACTAATGCATAGCGTTCTCGGAATACATATTGTAATTTCAAATAATTATAAAAATATATAACGCTTATGCTTGAACCTAAACAAATAACTGACTCGGGAGAGAGATGCTGATTATCGTAATCGAAATTATAAACCAATCTTAAACATATAAATTCCACACGAACTTAAAAACAAAACTACGACGCACAGGAGTAACAAAAAAAGGGTCTGTCCGATCAAAGAAAAGTCAGTTGACTCAAATTAGAAATACGAGATAAAAGAAACAACTTATAGGAACGCATTTTACGCGTAAAAACAAGAGAGGAAACCCACATAAACTGTTTGTAATAAACATAAACATACATACACGAGAATTTACCCAAAACGAAAGGTCATAACGCCGACTATACGCATATAGAGACGACAAAACATCTATTGTCAATATTAATCGATTGAACTGTTACGTAATCAGCATACTAAAGATATTATAATATACAAAATGTACACCCTAGACCACCCGATGATCTCGTCTCCTCATCAGTGTGTGCGCACTCTTCAACTACGAATCAGTACTCAAGACCAATTCTGTGTTCCGCGTGACATAGTTAGTTTTGCGAGACAATGTAATTTGAGTATTAGTTTATTTTATTTAGTCGGTGAATTCGCTTTGGAAGTGAAGTCACCGATCCAACCTAATTTTCTTTTTATAATCGTTTTAATCTCTTTATGCGATCGTTCGTCTCTGCGGATACCTGTTAGACATCGAACACGAACATAAGGTAAGCAATTTAATTATTTGATAATTTATTTCAGTGAATTGCCTTACATTTTTATTTTATTCTTTTTATGATTTTTTGTCATATATCTTTACCTAAAATATATCTAAACGATTATCGAATTCACATCCCGTGGAAATACCACCTTTTCTTCTTTTCATTTTAGCGCCCTTTTTTATATTATTAAATTTATTTTTTGTATTATTACATGGTGTAATAAAATATCGTGTTTGTGTAGACTTTCAAAAGCTGAATAATATTTTTACTGGAGATACTTACCCTTTCCCTAACATTAATGACATCTTAGACCAGTTAGAGAAATCAAAATATTATATCACGTTAGACCTCGCACAAGGATTTCACCAAATACAAATTTACCCAGAACATAGAGAAAAGACTGCTTTTTCGACTGATTAGGGACACTTTGAATTTCTTGGTATTCCTTTCGGATCGAAAGGTTCTCCGGCAACATTTCAGCGCATGATGAGCTCTGTATTGACAGGTTTAACGTGACTAAAGGCGTTTATTTATTTAGACGATATCATAATTTATGTACACAATATTCAAGATCATGCAGAAAAGTTACAGGCAGTATATAATCTATTACGACAATTCAATCTCAAACTCCAATCGGCTAAATGTGCATTTATGAGGAAACAAGTAAACTTTTTAGGACATATCATTACTGCAAAGGGAGTAAAACCTGATGCTAAAAAAACTAAATGTGTCTTGAATTTTCCAATTCCTGTAAATACAAAATATGTTAATTCATTTCTTGGGTTATCCAGGTATTACCGCTGATTCATACCTAAATATGAATGCATTGCAAAGCCTCTCACCACTTTATTGAAGAATGATACAAAATTCCAATGGTCTGACCTCTGTCAGAAAGCATTTGATGAACTCAAAAATATTCCTACCAAGGAACCACTTTTAAAATATCCTGATTTTAATCAACCTTTTAATCTTACATGTGATGCTAGCAATTTTACTATAGGGTGTGTATTATCCCAGGGAACAATCGGTAAGGATCTTTCGATAGCCTACGCATCTCGAATGCTCAACCGAGCTGAGCAGAACTATAGCACCACAGAGAAAGATCTTTGTGCAATCGTTTGTGGAGTGAAGCAGTTCCGACCATACTTACTGTGTCAAAGGTTCAACATTATCACAGATCATCGCGCTCTAAGTTGATTATTCAACATTAAAGATCCGGGCTCCAGATTAACACGCTGGAGGTTAAAACTTGAAGAATATGAATATGAGATTCATTACAAACCAGGTAGTAAAAATACTAACGCTGATGCGTTGAGTCGAATTAATGATGTCAAAACTATTCAAACTCGTTTTAAGGTAATAGAACCTCCTGAATCAATAAAATCATTTGATGAATGCATGGCCGATTAAATAAATCAACACTGTCAAAATATCGAAGTGAAGAAAGTTACGGGAAATGTTTTTGATGCTCCGGAAAATTTTTATTTAGCTCATTGTGTGTCAGCAGATCTCAAATTAAATAAAGATATAGCCCTTGAGTTGAAAAGGAAATATGGACATATTCGAGAACTTAAATTACAGAATCCATTCAAAACCAAGATATTGTACCTTCAAGTAGGATCACGATATATATTTAATTTGGTTGCCAAGGAGAAATTTTGGCAGAACCCACATATGAAGATATATACAAAATTCTAATTAACTTAAAGCAATTTTGCCAGAACACAAATTACAGAACATTGCATTACCTCGTATTGCTTGTGGATTGGATCAGTTAGAGTGGCCAACCGTACTCAACATGATTTGATATACTCATATATATATCAGAACTCAAGAATACAAAATCTAGTATATGCAAATCAAGATAGAGACATTATTGATAAACAACAAATTATCAAGGAACATCATTCTAGTATTTTTGGTGAACATAGAGAAATTCGACAAACGATCAAACGGATTCAACGACAATATAATTTGAAAACTCTAAAGCAAGATGTTACTGAATACATTAGTAAATGCGTATCATGTCAATCAATAAAAAATTCAACCGAAATACCAAACATCTTATAGTAATAAGTACTACAGCCATGGGACTACTCGAAAAAGTATTGATTGATGTAGTTGGACTATTACCTAGAACGGATAATGACAATGCACACATCTTAACGATGCAGTGCGATCTCACAAAATTTTCTAAAGCCGTTCCAATGGTTAATTACGAAGCTAATACGGTAGCTTATCATTCCGTCACCTCATTTGTTTGTATTCATGGAATTCCAAACACTTTGGTTAGTGATCAGGGAACAGAGTTTCTAAGCCGAGTACTAGTTGAAACTTACAAGTTACTGAAAATAAAAAAATGCAACACATCGCCTTACCATCTTCAAGCTAACGGAGCTTTAGAAATAAGCCATAGAACGTTGGAAGAATATTTAAGACACTATGTTGATGCTGATCAATGAAACTGGGACACTTACATCCCCTACGCTATGTTTATATACAACTATTCCGAACATTAAGCTACTGGAAAACAACCTTATGAACTTTTGTATGGAAAAAACATCTCAAGTACTTACTTCGTGTACCAAACGTGCTCCAGAACCATATTATAATTATGATGATTACCAAGCAGAACTACGACAAAAACTGCAAGAATCCCATCAAATGGCTAAAGACCGTTTAATTCAAAATAAAATAAAAACTAAAAATGTATACGACCGAACAGCAAATCCAATTGTAGTCCATGTTGGAGATAAAGTTTTAATTCAAGATAAAGCACGAAAAGAAAATTTATCCGCCATATGGCTAGGTCCTTATGAAGTTCTACAAGTAAATTCGCAAGAAAATGTAACCATATGTAAAGGGAATCGTAAAACTAAAATACATACTATTTTATTAAAACTTTTTCATGACTAATATGTTTTTATAATAAATAATTTTTAAATACTAATATTAATCTTTGTTTATTTTATTTTGTTATTTTACTAAATTTTTTGTAAAGAAAGTAATAATACATTTTTTAGTTAAGTAAATGAGTAAATGTACATAAAAAAAAGAATAAGGACACCAAAGAAAATTTAGAACAATTAATTAATTTCCAGATTCCTGGCTTATCAGTGTCAACTATCAAATACCATCGATCAACCTAGTGAAACAGCCAGTGGTTATCATTATGCACCAATACCACCAACAGAGTTACTATATCAACAGTTAGGTTCAGTAAATCCAATTGTTAGTGAATTCAAGCTGGTCACTGATAAAACAAATAGAAATTTTAATACAAGATATAAAAACACACCTCTGAAAAAAGATTTAAAAAAGCTAATACAAATTCAATAAAATTTAATTAAATTTTAAATATACAACATAATATTTATATCAATTCTGTTTTGGAAGAAATACGTATTTATAAATAAGTATAAAGTTTATAAATATAAACACAATAAATTTAAAAATATTTTAATCATATAAACAGATTTTTAAAAATAACATTTTATTTCAATATCCATAATGTTCTCAATGAAATTTTTTCTATCTAAAATCTCTATGTAATTTTTTTAAAGTAATTTTACTTTTACTTTATTCCTCTTTTTATGTATTTTCTTTTTGATTAATACCTGATGGTGGATTTCTGTCGAAATCGGTAGTAATAAACACACGTATACCACTTTTACATCTATATTTTTTCTTTATTCAACGTAATACTATTTAGTTGTTTTGTTGTGTTTATTGATGAAGTACAAATTACTAAACCATATTATATCTGATTGAAATTAATTTGTGAAATATTTATATTTTTCCACTAAATTTTTCAGATTGAACTCCAATTTTTTGGATTGTTTGAAGAATCTTTTATTTTAAAAATAAGTAGTATGAAAAAGAGTATATACATTCTCCCACTTTGAAATTCCTCCGAATTTGAAAAATCCTCTAACTACAGGTCTACCGAATCCAGTTTAAAAAAGTAAAAAAAAAAGTCATCACCAGTTATAATTGAAAAAATAAAAATAAACAAATAATAACAGATACAGATAGTACATAAGAAGTTATTTACTGTACAACAACAATACGTTAGAATGTGAAATGAAATGTAGTGATTTTATCGTTTATTAAAAAATAAAATAAAATAAGATTAACGTCAGCTATAATTAAAAAAAGTAAAAACTAAAATAAAGCTATTTAAGAAACATTTAAAAATTAAAAAAAAAAATTAAGTATGGATTAAGTGGTGGGCGCAGGAGAGACGGAGGATTTGTTAAATGCGGAGTGAAATTCGGAGGCTTTTGTATACTCTTTTTCATACTACTAAGATAATTTGGTCGAAGAAAGTTAAACAAATGATGAATTGATTTAAAATTTTCTGTTAGAGTTTTTAAATCAATAATTATATCATTAAAATACATTAATATATACTTAAGGTGATGTATACATAATGCTCTAGATAGAAATATTCATAAACGTTTAATTTTGGGTTCTCTTAGAAATTCCGGGAACTGGATACTAATCCAAAAACATTTTAATTTGTTTTCAAAATTGCTCTACTTTTAATAGATCAGACAATTGTGATATAAAATATTGTGATAAAAATGTTAGAACATTATCAGAAAAAACTTCAAATTGATGATGTAACCATTGTTCACAAATTTTGTGGGCTTAAGAACAGATCAAATTTGTAAAAAATTCATTTACTAAAACTTGTAGTGATAAAAACTAATAAGATATCACTATCTGAAGTTGAAAGGTAATTTAATCCTTGAGTTATATTGTAACATAAAAAACAAATTTTTTGATACCTTAATGAATATTATCATTGCGATTTATCAAAAAAGTTGGTTATCCAATAGCTAATTTCAATCCAAAAGGTTACGATTCAATCACTGATTAATAGTAGCAAAAAACTGCCAAAAAAAATATGTTCTCCAAAAAGATTGACAAAATCATAAAAATACCCTTTCATAAACTTATTTAGGGAATTATAAAAAAAGGATATTTAATTAAGGCTTTTTTTATTTTAATTTATAACATTATTTTCTTTTGTTTACATAATTGTTTAAAATGTATATATATAGTTTAAGCGTACATATTATGCTTAAAATGATTATGGATGAATACTAATATTTTTTAATATCATAGATCTAATGATAAATGATTCAAGAATTACAAATCTATAATTTTTAATAGATGTCTTCAATACTTGCATATTTGTATAGGAGTTCGTAAGTGTTCTTCTACACTCACTGAAATAAAAAGGATGTATATGAAGCAAAAATAATTTATTCATATTTTTAATTAGTCTTTTTATATTAGTTTCATATAAGACATAAATTAATACTTATATTTCTCAAAAATGAATTATTACGCGATACAAGTCGGCTTAATACTGTACATATTTACTTAATATTTAGTACTAATATTGAAGTGATACTCACCGCGCAAATTTAATATTGAATCTCTAATGTAAGCAAAATAACTTTTCACATAATCTATGCAAAATATAACACGAATTAAAAATATTTATTTGGACTATAAATAAATAACATTTATAAATTTAATATACCTCATATAAATTTTTTTTCTTCAAATGTCGACATTATTAATCAATTATTAACTATGCTATTAATTAATATTAATTAAGTTTAGAGTCCATTAAAGTATTAACTGTCCATGCAATTCATTACCCGTAAAAAAGCCACCAGAAGTATGGTTATACTTCTTGATGACAGTTATATTTTTATTAATGTACAAAAAGTAAAGAGTTGAAGTAAATGTTGAATCTTAATACTAAAAGAAATAAAAATTGTTTTGTTTTTATTTAATGTGAGTTAATGAACAATGTTTTTCAACAATCCCTGTCGTATATAAATGTATACAATACATATCTTTGTTATTAAAATGATAGGTACACTCCAGTGTCAAATACATAATTTTCGGACAATTTTTACAGGGCGCAAGTAACTGGAAACTCGTAAACCGCCGCTCAATACGAATTGGAAGTGAACTTGATAATTAATTAATCCACTTAAATGCAGTATTTTTTACAATTCTTTCTTATTACACATCTAGAATCACTATTCTAAATTTCAAATTCATACGCTGAGTAGTTTTTAAGAAGTAGTGATCAGTGAGTGAGTGGTATTATAAATGAGTTATTGTGGTTTATAGAATTAAACCATTATATTTTATCTTTATGTATCTCACGGCAAAACATAGGACTTTCATATAAACTTACGATAACCTACGTATAAAACCCCCTTTCATTCGGCCCTATTGCAAAATCCGTTTTAACTGACGTCTCTTATCTATAAACTACCTATATATATATAAATCAAAAAAGTTATATACATATAAAAAAATACATTCAAACCTACTATTCTTATTTGCAATAATTGTTTCAGCTGGAGAAATATCGAACAAATTATAGTATATTAGTTTATATGATTTTATTCAATTGATTAAATTAGTAATAATAATAAATTATAATTTATTCACAATGATATAGATATGCATGTTTCAGAGCATCAGTGAACGACCCGGAGACTGTAAAAATGAAACATACAATTTAGAGAATATTTGTTTGTAAGTAAATAAATAATGGTGACACATCGTAAATAACAAATTCAAGTAGAACAAATCAAGTTAATTAACATTATAATTAGAGTTTAATATAAACATTTTAAACGTTTTTTCTAAGTAAAGAAGAAGAACTTACTATTAAATCCTCCTCCACCACTTTCTAAAGCAATAGACAATTCCGCTGAAAAAAATGTACTATCGATAAGTTATGTTTTGTAACCTATATTATTTTGTACACATGAAATATTCGGAATGCATTTATATATATATATACATTAATGTAATATTATACCTATATTGATGATTATAAAATTTAATGTTACTTGAAATCTTACATTTGCACGTACTAGAGTTATCTTTGAATTAGAATAAAAATATTATTAGGGTAAAATTTATTGTTTCAAATGCTCATAAACAAAATAATATAAGCTTGTTTTATTTATACATATAATATAAATTCAATTGTATAAATTTTAAAACCATGTTGTTGGTTTTTAGTAAAATAATTCCAAATGTAATTTTAATAATGGAAATATACAATTAAAGATACTCAGCCTATATATTATATCATAATTACTGCAATAATTATTTCACGTTTTTTTAAAATTGGTTTAAATACCATTTTCAATATTTAATTAGATTTTGTCTAGTGCAATGAAGTGCTAGATTAATTTTTGTGCACAAAAGTCACATATTATATTTTAATGAAAATGATTTATGTCAGTCAACATTTGTAATCATATCTTCTTCTTCTTCTAAATAAATAAATAAAAATCAATTGCCTCATGTATGAGACATCAACAGTTGATAACGGCTCAACCGATTTAACTGACTTTTTTTGTTCGTAATTGTTTGAACAAGGTTTGTGGACAGAGATTATTGGGGAACTGCAACAATTCTTACATGAACACAGTAAACTAGTCAAACTGTTCAAGACTACATTAGAAATTATGTCTTTGGATGATCATAAAATAGAAAGACGCTTCAATGCGCTGACGTTGAATGATATTACCATTGTAGTTGTTTGCGAGAATTTGGTCTTTCGCAACGTTGTGGTTCGATGGCATGACGGTGATAACCTTAGCGTATCTTATAAACCCATCGTTTGTATAATGCATTACAATACTCGCTGATATTTTGCCAAGGAGAGGATCGATATCATTTTTTGATCAAGACGATTAATCAATTGACCAGTAAATATTAATGTTGTTAATCGTTTTTCAATTCGTTGTAATCCGATTCCTAACAAAAATGTATTATCCATTTACAGGTCAAGAAATAAATCAGCTTGATGAATTTTTATGCCTGACGTTTGATGATTTGTCAAAACGAAGAAAATTACATATTGAAATGCCGCAGATTGTTTCATTAGTTCGCCGTTCATATGTATATCAGAATCGAAACGGAACATCTATATCTATCTATATATATATTAGGGTGTCCGTTAAATTAAAAATATATTCGGACTAACTTCGTAACCCCCTAAATTTTTTCCTTTTAATAAAGGAATACTTGTCCTAAAATTTCAAAGGTTTATGTTTACATTAACCCTTTCCGCCGACCCCCTTAGTTTTGAAAACTCGTATTTTTTTGAAAATTTTACTTATTTTTCGATTTATCTAATTACACACAACCTATAGAAAAAAATTAATATATTAAAATAGCCATAAAAGTATACTCTATAAAAAAGCTTATTTTCATTTTTTACCCACTACCCATTTTAAATGTACAAACTAACATAAATATGAAAAATAGACAAAATAATTTGTATTTTTGAAAATTATTGAGGGTTTCCTTAATATATATTATGAAGTATTCCTTGAAACTTGAAAATAGTACTTTTTAATCTTAAAAATCTTAATTATAAATTATTTTACAAAACAACATTTGATATACCAACTGATATTTATAATTTGTACATTTATACATTTTGTTTTAGCGTCTCTTAAGTCGTATTCGAAAAAATTGACGATGAGCTTGAACACATTGAAAAACATAATGTTGCTGTTCCTTATTTATTGTCAAGATATTTTTAAAATCTTTTGCAAGTTTCACACTCCTCCTGATGTATTGTATACAACCTTAATGTGTCATAGAACCCTTTTTCCATTCTTATAATATTTGTTCTCTTTATTATTATTATTGTTTCCCTTTTATTTCTTATACATAATCTTATTTCCCGTATCTATATTCCTTGCGATTGGGTAAGGATCTGGTACGAAACAGACTTAATTTTTGGTATAGTTTTAACGGAATCGTCTTTCGTTTTCTACAATTTTTCGTTTTCGAGATCGTTCTTCCCTCTGTGATGTTTTTATGTCAATGGTCCCAAAAGAACCCAGTCGACCAAGTTGTCATTGTTGTATTAGAAATTGTTTATCTTCCTCTATTTTAATGCTCTCAATTGCGTCTACACGTGCAATATCAAAATGATTGTTTAATTCATCAACAAATTTATTTTCTCATTAACGAAACATCTCTCCTACTCTGTTTGCGTTTTTTGAAGAGAACGCCATTCTTTACATAAATTTAATAATTTGTTGACGAAATGTGATTCATATCTTATTGGAATCCAAGCCTTAACCCAAAAAATTATACACTCTCGTATGGCTAGATTCGCGGCTTCTCGAACACATAAATTAATACGACGAGTATTAAAAATAATACCTGAAAATCTTGACGTTTTGATGGTAGTTTTGCTTCGAGAATTTATGACTCAATATTACCAACTAAAAATATTCGGTCGTCACTTCTAAGGCACACAGTCATTTAAAAAAAAAAATAATGCGCGAGTAAGAGTATAAATAGATAATAAAAAAGAGTAATATTAATTTTTAATGAAGAAGTATAATTACAATATGTAATATGCACGAAAACTCGAATACTGTATCTATTATATTATGATATATAACGACATTTGTTTGAGCATTTTCAATTTTCGTGTTTGTAGCAATTTGTCGTAACATGTTGACATTTGTGTTCATAAGGAACTTTAGTCAGCAACAATAATAATTTAGTACATGATTAACACATTTAGTTTCATACTTTTATTAATATTTATATAATTATATTATTTATTATATATTATTTATATTTATGTATTTATATAATTAATATAACCAAATAGTTAATTATATTTTACAACACATGAAATATACATTTTTAAGGAATATGATGTTTTTCAAAAATACGTATTATTTTGTATTTTTTTTATATTTATGTTATATTGTACATTTAAAATGGGTAAAAAATATAAATAACCTTTTTTATAGAGCATACTTTAATGGTAATTTTAATATAATAATTTTTTTCTATAGATTGTGTGTAGTTAAAAAAATAGAAAAATAAGTAAAATTTTCAAAAAAACACGAATTTTCAAAATTAAGAGAGTCGGTGGAAAGGGTTAATGTAAACATAAATGTTTGAAATTTTAGGACAAGAATTTCTTTATAAAAAGGAAAAAAAATTAGGGGATTACGAAGTTAATTGAACATTTTTGTAAATTAAACGACACCCTAATATATATATATATATACATTTAAATCAGTAAAAATTGAGTACGGAAGAATACGTTCATCTGCGTGATACTATGATTGTAGATGGAAATGAGAACAACGTTGGACGACTTACCATTTTTCTAGCAACGTATGTTGAAATCCTGAGTCACATGTACGAATACATGCAAAATGCGATGACCTACGTACGCCAATATGGTCGATTGACTTCACCTTCATTTGCAACCGAAAATTAATCGAAATCACGCAGCTGTTATTATTCGGTCAAATATACAGCGATCACCACGACATTACAGCACGAGTATTCAAGCAGAAACTCAAGGCGATCATGGACTTTATTGTATAGTGTTGTGTCTTTGGAGACATGAATGTACTCTGTGGAGTGGCAGAAAAGAGGACCGCCTCATGCATGTATTCTACTATGGATGGTTGAGAAAATAAGACCGGATGAAATTGACGACATTATTTGGGAAAAAATTCCTGATCCCGAAACAGACCCAGAAATTTATGAAGTAGTGTGGATATATATAATAATAATACTCATGGACCGTGTGGCGATCACAATCGGAAATCACCGTGCATGATCAAAAACAAATGCTCCAGACTTTATGCGCGTGCTTTGTTGACTGATAAAATCGCAGGCAATGACGGTTACCTCCGTATCGTTGTCGTTCTGCAAAGAATTATGGCAGAATGATAACGTTGAAAGCCAAAAATTAAGATGTTGTAGTCGACAACAACAGATTTTTCCGTATACGCGACTGCTTTCCAAAATAATCAAAGCGCATTACAATGTTGAGTACTGCAATTTGGTTAAGTCCGTCAAATTCAAATATCAAATCGAAATACGTGAAAGGACATGACTGTATTTGGTATTGCATCTTCTGATCCTAGTGATGAATTTTTGCAATATCAGATGGGAAGATATGTCAGCAGTAATGAATTGGTTTGGAGATCTTTTCATTCTCCATACACGACGTCATCTCACTGTGGTCCATTTAGCTGTGCATCTGGAAAATGGACAATGACTTTATTTCACGGCAGTAAATGCAGCGCAGAGACCTGAATGACCACCAGCAACAACGCTGACAAGTTTCTTAAATTTTGCGCAAGTGAACCATTTTCACGAACACTGCTTTACTTGGAGATGCCAAGATATTTCACATGGAATGTATCATCAAAAGAATTCCAACGTTAAAAACACAGAAAATCTATTCCTGAATACGTGAATATACATACAAACGAAGCATTGGGGCGCATTTACACAGTTCATCCGAGCAATGACAAATGTTTCATCTGTGTTTGTTGTTAGTTAATTTATTTTAATTTCTATGAAGTATCAATGGTAAGTTGTACGTAACATATCGAGAAACCTATCAGTAGTTACATTTGCTTGAGGATCCCATATTCATTGGGATCCACACTTGCCGATACTGTTATTTCGTCTACTGCGCATCAAATTCAATCATTTTTTGCTACTATCAGATCAACGTGTTTTTCATCATCGAACCCACTTTATTTCTAGAATAAATACAAACAAAATATGACTTAAGATATTTTACATCGAGTGCGTATAGCAACAGCGAATCCCGATCTTGAATTTAACGCAGACAACTACAACAAAGCGTTAATTTCTATTGTAGATTTGTGTCTGATGACGTCCGGCAAGATGTTTCATGAATTAGGAATTCCAGCGCTGAATCACCGCATGTACAATGCATTCGATAGAAAATTTTAACGAGAAGGTCAATAATATCGATATGCTTTGAATCAATTAGCACGAACAAAATTCCCACTTTTGAATCATCGTCAGAAAACCACGTACAACACATTGATGATCACAGTCAAAGATGTCTACGGAGGAATCTTCTTCCTTGATTTACCTGGCGGAACTGGCAATACGTTCATAATTTCATTGATTTTAATATTGATTTGCGTAAAAGTCAAATAGTACTAGCCGTAGCATTATTTTGTATCGCTACCACATTGGTATAAAGAGGACAAGCAGCTCATTCTACGCTCAAACTGCCACTGAATTCGCAAACGATAGATGAACAGACGTGCAACATTGCTAATAAATCTATAATAGCGAAAGTACTACATAATTGCAAAATAATCATTCGGGATTGAGGGTACGATAACGCACAAAAGAGCATTGGAGGCACACGATTGAACGTTGAAGGATTTACGCAATAATCAAGATCTCATTGAAGATACAATGATTCTGCTGGGCAGCGATTTTCGTCAAACGTTGCCAGTCATTCCTAGATCAACAGGTGCTGATGAAATTAACGTTTGCTTGAAGCCATTGAGTTTATGGAGATACGTGAAAACTCTCAAGTTAAGAACGAATATGCGAGTTGTGTTATAAAATGACGAATCAGCGGAAATGTTTTCCAAGAAATTATTAGACATATGCAATGGAAAATTCCTGTTGAAGCGTCAACTGACTTCATTTCGTGTACACCTAATTTTTGTCAAATCACAACGTCAAAGGAAGAATTGATCACGAAAGTATTCCTGAGTATTGGTGCAAATTACAAAAACCATGTTTGGTTAAACGAAAGAGTCTTTTTTAGCTGCGAAAAATAAAAACGTAGACGATTTGAACACAACAATCCAAAGTAAAATCACTGGATTTTTACATTCATTTGAGTCAGTGGTTTAAAGCTAAAATTACTTACGAGCCATATGTTTTTTTCAAAAAAAGTTCACAGGCCAAATGTTTAATGTTTATTCTTTACTTATATACTCAAAATTGAAGACGAAATGAAAACTGGTATACATACAAAATCCATTTCTCTTAATTTTCTACTATTTTATTACTGTTATTATATTTACTACTATTAAACTTACTTATAAATATATACACAAGTTAGAGCTGTTTGTTTTACTTACTGTTATTAAAAAACTTATTGTTGAAAAATGTGATGAACATTAACATAAACAAATTTAAAAACAGAATCTAAAAAATTCGTGATTAATTTTATTTTTTAAGATTATTTTTAAACTACACTTGAGACTTGACGTCGCTTCTTTTGTAACAGGCTATCTATATTTGCATAAAAATTTCTGAACGTTAAATGTAGAACAGATTGTAATTTTTGTATTTGTTATATAATTGCGATTTTTAGGTTTATTTAAATAGAAGAGAGAAAATAATTATTTATATACATAAAAACTCAAAAACATGGATAAAATAAAAGAAAAGTGTTTCTTTAGTTTTGAATAATTGTTTCTAAGATATTTAAAAATTTCTGGAACACAGTATCACATTGCAAATCAATTAACTCAAGTTGTAAATCTTCCCTTACGTTTTCTACATTTATAGAAAATGGCTCACTAGCCATTAAAAATAAATAAGCCATAGAGAAAAATCGTCTTTATACTTTTGGAAATCTGCAAATCTGCTCATAAATACATCTTTTAGTAATAAAATGTGTGAAATATATTTTTTCCCGTCATAACTATCTATGAATAATTTTTTTAATATAGGAAAGTGTACTAAATTATTTAATACAAGTTGAGTTTCCTATAATCGTAGTTTCATCATAAATGACTGAATTGAATCGTACATATTTGTGTTAACTTTATTTTTTCTTTGTAATTGTTAGTTGAGAATATTTAAATATGTAGTAATATCAACAAGGAAAGCTAGTTCTTTAATGCGATCACTATTAGTTGATTTCGGAATAATTTTATTTTTAGATTTCATATAACAGTCAATTTCTTTTAATGAATTGAAATATTTTTGAAGAACTGCTTCATGACTAAACAATCTTACCTCGCTATAATATACCAAAAAACCATACCGATCATTCATTTCATCGAGTAGTGCACTAAATTGTGTATGATTCATTGCACAGGATCTAATTCAATTCACTGTTTTAATAACTACATCCATGACATGTTCAATTTAAATTTTTTTGAGCATGAATACTTTTCAATTGTACCCCATAAGTGATTTTAGTCAAGAAACAAATCCGGCTTTTACATCTAACATTGCTGGAGTGCCATCAGTTCTTATACTAGTAAACCTATTCCAATCTACTTAAAATTTATTAAGACATTTTTCAACAAAATTAAATAAATCACTACCTGTTGTTGTGTCAATCATAGGAATTAAGTCCTAGAGCTCTTCAGTTACATTAAAATTATCGAAAAATTCACGAATAAAAATAGCCAACTGGGCAATACTTTTAATATTGGTACTTTCGTTAACAGCAATAAATAAATTTAAAAATTGTTTACTTTTTTCACACAATTGTTGTTTAACATTATTTGTCATTTCTTTAATTCTCTGAGCAGTAGTATTTACACATAAACTTAAATTCATAAATTGTCTACGTAAGTGGAAATTTGTAAACTTTGGACCACCGTGGCCGAACTTGCGATAACACAATAATTGCCCTATTAATATATTTATCAAAGTACGATAATACGACCCACCGCGACGTTCTGTTCCGTTCGGGCACGCGCGGACACAAGTTGAAATATTGTCGTGCCATATATTTTTCTTCTTTGTATTTACAATATAATTGTCAAAAGTGATCAATTGTGTGAAATTATTTAATTACTTCATCCAGTCGCACGATATTAAAATAAACTGTATAAAAAGAATTTCGATATCAAACATAAATGCTTGTTTTTTTTCAGAACATATTACTTTTACCGCACTAATAAACTAATAAACTTCTCCACTCTATAAAAGAAGACTCTAAACTCACCGTCAGAAAAGGGTTTTGGTGCACGTGCAATTTTTTCTGGTATAACGGAACTACATTTAACCGAATTAATATTTTTTCTTCTTAAATTATCAAATAATTTTGTTTGATGCGGTTTTTTAATTTTACAAATTTTTCTTCGTGTAATTTTCCTACAAATTTATTGTAAATCTAACCATGGTTTATGTTATAATGACTTTTATTGTTATACTCCTTGATGACGGATACACTTTGTTTAAAGATTAAACATTTAGGAAGAAAATTAGTATTAGTAAAAAAGTATGCATACCTCTATTTTTCTTGAAAAACCCGTCGTTTTTGGCTAATTTTTCGTTTCACCGGTTTAATACACGATATTTTAATGAACAAATTACACTTATACACTTGAATTTGGAACTACACTGAGTAGTGAGTACAAAACATCCACAGTCAGTCAAAATGTAAACAAGACTGCTATTTATCTTTGTAGATTAGTTTAACCACATTTTGAATATAATTACGGGAATTTCTATATAATTAAAAGAGAACACTAAGAAAATTAAATAATAAATAATAGTTTAAAAATAATAATTATTCTATGATATTAACGAAAAAAAAAATGTATTAACATTTTTATGATTTTTTCGTACAAATATGTACCAAATACATTTTGTATTGCGGGCCACATCGAAAGGGTATTCGGGCAGGTTTGATAAAACTAATTTATGTAGATCGATTTCATTACCAATCCAAATTATTCAGTTGAATTCCTGAACTCATTGGATTTGCTAAGAATGCCTCCACACAATTTGTAACTCAAGGTTGGCTCGGTGATAATCATGTTACGGAATCTGAATCAACCGAAACTATGCAATGGAACAAGACTCGCTGTTAAAAAACTGATAAGCAACATGATTGAAGCAACGATATTCATTGGAAATTTCAAAGACGGGGATGTTCTGAATCCAACTGACTTGCAGTTTTAATGTAAGCATGTCCAGTTTCTGTTCGCCTTTCATTCGCAATGACGATTAATAAATCACAAGGCCAATCGTGTGAAGTGTGTGGAATAAACTTTGAATTACCGTGTTTTTTTCCATGGACAGTTGTACGTGGCGTGCTTAAGAGTTGGTAAATCATTGATGCAATCTGTTTTCTCTTCGGACGGAAAGACAAATAATAGCGTTCATTACCAAACGTTGCGATGAACACATTAAAAATACCATGAATTGATTGTCAAAACAATGAATTCCAATTTATTTCATTATATATAAACACATAGAATCATAGATTTCACGAATTTCAGAGATCACCAAAAGAACAAACAATATTAATTCCTGATATAAACCATACTACGCGAAATGTTATCTTTCAAGAAATGTTTAGTGATTGAAGAAAAAATTTAAGTCGAGTATATCAATGTAGTTTGTACTGAGATTTTAGAATAATCATTTCTAAATATTATTAGTTGGTTAAGGAAAAATATTTATTTAAAATAAATAAATAAATAAATAAATAATAATTCATTATTAATCAAAACTATTTAGTCTTATTAATCATTATTTTTATAAAACATTATTTAGCAAAAGTGTTACCGTTCACAAGAGTAATTCAATTTGAAATATTTTCCTTACAAAATTACACACAAGCGAAGCTGGTAATATAGCTATAGTATATATTAACTGTTTAAAAACTATTTATTTACTTATATCTAACAATAGCAAATCATTGCCGAGTTAGTTAGTATTAATTTATAAGAACCAACCTGCATACAATTTATTACACCAATCATTTGGACATTCGAACCATTGTTTGAAAATATCTGTTGAATAAAAAAAGATTATTGTTTCAGTTACAATAAATTTACTTTTCAATGTCATATGGTTATTTCTATTTATACGATTATTATTTGTCACATATTGCCTTCATTAATGTTTTATGAGTTTTAGTATGAGCATCAAACTAGGAAGATAGACATTTACAATTAAAACATTTAAAATTATTATAGTGACTTATTGTAGTGATTAATAACTAATAACGAATTGTTTTTTGTGTTAAATCAATATTTATTTTATTAAATAATATTTCTGACACTTAATTATTCTATTTTTATTTAAAGTAACAAAAACAAAATTTTGGTATAACTTACTTGAATTATTTATGTGGTATATAACTATAGCCAAAAGACCGTCGTAGTAAAAAATTAATCGATCTAAAATATATGTTAAAATATATTTCACCAATATTCACCATAATAAATATATTTACAATGTATCTAAAAACTTATATTTAAATAATTGGTGAGATTGAAAAAATATCTGTTAAATTTATTAAAATATCCTTTATGCATTAAAATGTGAGAATATAAATATATATATTTTATAAAAAAAATGTAAGCTCTTACTCTTAATAATAATAAATTTAGATAACATATAAAATACACAATTGCATTGTTTGTTATTGAAATTTATTTAACAATTATTTTTACAAATTTTTAAATTGTTTACCATAAATGTATTCAACTACACTTTATTGTATTTTACAATTTAAATATCATAACCAATATTTTATTATAAGAAGAATAACTATTGTATCATACTACAATATGTTTATTTTATTAAAAGAAATACATGTTATATTATTCATACAGCTATCAATAAAAGAAATAATCAATTACTGTATTTATTAGCCCTACATAGTAAATGATCTTTTGCTATTTATAAAAACAAAAAATTAATTTACATTAAAAATCGTTTATATTAATCAGCACATTTAGAAACATATATATTCCATTAATATATGAGTTGAATGATAATAAATATTGGGTATAGTATTGGATAAGAAAACATTACAATAGAAATTTAGTCAATGGTACCAAAAAAGTGTTGGCAGTTGGTGAACAAACCATACATTCAAATGTTTTTAATGACGTTAAGACTAATGAACTTTTTTATGTTTTGCAAAAGACGCATATATCAATCAAACAAAATGGAAATCACGGTCAGTTATAGAAAATTACAAAAAAAAAAAATGTCACTCAAATCGCAAGCTGATATAATGGTTTATCTTGGCCTATGAATTCCTTGTCAATTAATTAAATTCAATCCATTTTAGAAAAAATAAATCATTTCAAATCAACACATTTTAGAAATTTAAAAATTAGATGTTATATTAATATTACTAATTTCTAAGCTCAAACCAATCATAGATTTAAATCTAATTCTCTTCATCATAATAAATTAACTAACCAAATTTTATACAAAAAATATTCTCAAAACAAGATGAATTACATTTTAGAACTCATCTATACATTGGTAAATCATTTGTAGAGCATTTTGCAGTGGAGCTTAATGTTTTACATCGCTACATGGTGTGTAAGTTATATCCTTATACTGTCCCCATAAAGCTTAGACAGAATCGATCATTAAAGTGTAGGCTTCACAGAGAGAAAAATTTCATAGAAAACATATAGAATAAGGACAAGAAAAAAAATAAATGGTGTGAATGACTTGGTTTACACAATTTATGAAGAATTATGATATTTCCGATATCAAACAATTACGGGATAATGTTGGGAAAAAACCAAATATTAATTTTCGATAATTGTATTTTTTAGAAGAAAACTGTATATACATTTATAATTAAAAACGATTAAGTGTACATTAAAATATTTATACATAAAAATGTATAATATACAGTAGAAACCGTTTATAATGACACCGGTTGTAGTGACATATTGGATGTAATGACGGTTATTTTTGGTTATATTGGAAAAATCTTTTATCTATGACTTTACTTTATCGAAGGTACTAATTACATCCGATAATACCGATAATTTTATCGTTGTGTTTCGTCGTCAGTTTATTTATTTTTTTTATTTTATCGTCAGTGTACGGGTAATCGTCGTGCGGTTAACTGTGTTTTGAGTTGGTGTATTGAATAGGTATTGTAAAATTGTAAAATGAGCAAACGAAAACAATTCCCAATTGAAGAAAAAGCTAATGTCAATTTTCGTTTAAAAAAAGATGAAAAAAATTCCGACATAGCTAATGAATTAGGTTAAAAACGTTAAATTAGGTTTTATTACGATGGTTTAAAAATCAAAGAAATCTATGCATTCCAATTAATGGACCGATTCTTCAACAGAAAGCCAATGAGATAGCTGTAGGTCTTGGTAAGCATAATTTTAATTGTTCCACTGGTTGGATTCAAAGATTTAGATCGAGGCATAATATTGTGTTTTCAACAATAAGCGGAGAATCAAATTCAGTCAATACTGAAATAACACAAAATTGGCTCGAAAAGGTATGGCCTAAATTACGAGAAGGATACACAGATGACCAAATTTATAATGCAGATGAAACTGGACTTTTTTACAGAATGCTTCCTAACATAATATTAAAATTTAAAGGTGAAAAATGTCCAGGTGGTAAAATGTCTAAAGAACGTCTGACTGTCTTAGTTTCAGCAAGTGTGACAGGAAAAAAAAATGAAACTGATCGTAATTGAAAAATCCCGTAATCCACGATGTTTTAAAAATATCAAAAGCGACTGTCTACCGGTAACATATGAATCAAACTCCAAAGTTTGATGACTGCAGAGTTATGGTCTACAATATCATTAAATTGGGATTTAGAGTTAGGAACAAAAAATGAAAATATTTTACTTTTAGTTGATAACTGTCCAGCACATTACACTGTTGCATTACGCAATATTAAACTTGTATTTTTACCCAGCAATTGTACGTCTGTTCTTCAACCAATTGATCAAGGCGTAATTAAATGTATGAAAACTTATTTTCGAAAAAGTTTGGTGCTAAAAATGATCAATAATATTGTAAACAAAATTGAAACGAATATCAGCGTATTAGATGGTATATTACTGATTTTTAAAGCGTGGGAAAAAGTATCAGTTATTACAATTCAAAATTGTTTTCGTCACGCTGGTTTTGATAATGCAATACCATAACAAGCGGTCCAAGAAGAAGAAGAAGAAGACATACGTTTTCCAAACATTAATGAATATGTTAACTTTAATAATGATGTGTTAACTTCAGAACTATTAAGTGATCAAGAACTTATTTCTTCATTTATTAACCAACCCGAAGAACCTGAGGAAGACGATAATAGTGAAGAAGCTGATATTCTCGATGAAAATGTATCAATCAGTGCAGTGTTGAATGCTGCGAAAATATTAGCAAATTATATGGCTCTGAATAACGTAAGTCTGAAAACAAATTTTGAAGAACGAGAGAAAAAAATAGAGCAGTATGTTTGTACTAAAAGAGTTGAATGTAAAATTACAGATTTTTTTAACAATAATTAATAAATTTATTTATATATATAACATTAATTATTTTAAAAAATAGGTAATTTAATTATAATGACAACCGGCTATATTATATATACTGGCTATATATATATACTGACTTATTTTCTTTGGTCCCTTGAACACGTGCATGTCGCCCGCCCCCCAATTTTGAAATTCGTTATAATTTTTATGCAGATATTCAAATTAAATGGAAACAGAATTGATAAAATGTATTAATATAAAATAATTAACTAGTTACTATTTTCAAATATATTTACGATAATGTTTTAAATATAAATACACATTACATTATATTTCTTCTGTAATCGTTATTTGAAAACTCAACTCCACTCACAAATATATTGTAACCGGACATAGAAAACCCGGCTTACAACATAACTATATATACTATATTAACTATATTAACTAGTTACAATACATTTCTTATAAATACATTTACAATACAACTAATTATACACTATAATACAACATTTCACATAAAACAATTTTATATTCATTAATTTGTTTCAGTTTTTGTACGACCATTATTAAATACAACAATATAATATTTATATATTACACTACCCCAATATTCACTATTATGTTTACAAATATATTACATTATCCAGTTGCATTCACTTGGCAACACTAAATGACAAAACAATAGTTCGCATATTCGCGTTTGAATAATGAAATGAAATACGAATAAAACTACCCGTAATCAAAATTTAAAATTGGAAGAAAACATTTAAATATAAAATTACCTATGTCTAATGATAAATTATTATCCATAGTTATTTATATAATATACAGTAGTATTTCTGTAGTTATTTATGGAATATACTGTAGTATTTCCGCCTCATCAAGTTATATGCATGCATGCAATGAACATAATCCTATTTATTTCAAATTCTTGAAAATATTAATATCTAAAAATAATTTCATAATATTGTACGGTCGTTCCTGAAAAGCCTGTAAATCTAGTTTTGTACTTACCTTTCGATAAATTATAAATAAATAAATAAATATATATATAAACGTCTTAAATATTTTATGAAAAAAAATTGACATTTATATGGGAGGGGGGCTGGCGACACAGCAAAACGGATTTTTTAAGTATGTCGGAGAGGGGGAAGGGGAATTTTGAAAATGGTCGTACGAATTCGTACAAATGGAGTACTAAATTTTGATGTAGAAAAATGAAAAAAAAACTTCAATATAACTAAAATGAGAGCTGGAAACGTATGTCTATGGCCCCCCTTCAATTTTTTCGTCATTGCGTCAATAATAATGTCGTACAAATTCTGAAAGTGGTCGTACAAATTCATACAAATAGGAATTGATTTTTTTATGAAAAAAAAAATTAAAATTTGTAAAGTGGGGGGGCTGGCGACACGGCAAAACGGGTTTTTTAAGTATAGCGGAGAGGGGGAAGAGGGAATTTTTTTGAAAATGGTCGTACGAATTCATACAAATAGAGTACTAAATTTTGATGCAGAAAAATGAGAAAAAACTTCATTATTAAAAAAGTGGGGGCTGGAGACATATGTCTCCAGCCCCCCTTCAATTTTTTTATCATTACGTCAATAATAATGTCGTACAAATTCTGAAAATGGTCGTACAAATTCATACAAATAACGTACTAAATATCTGCATAAAAATTATAACGAATTTCAAAATTGGGGGGGCGGGCGACATGCACGTCCCTTGAACGTCATTATAAACGGTTTCTACTGTAGTATTAAATTATATTTTGCATTACTCACTCAATTTTCTCAATGAATGTACAAAAACGTCAAAACCTGACATTTCACCTAACATAAAGAAAAATATAAAGTAAGTTTATAATACAATTATATTTTAAATATTTATCACTAGTAAAATCTAAATTTATATCGTATCAAAATATAATTGTTATTATTATTGTTATTATTATTAAATTTAAATGAATCAAGAGCAACATCGTGGCAAAGCCGGGAATTTATGTTTCAATCCGTCACTTAAGATATTTAAGGGCAAATATTACATAAAGTAAGGCCTTCAAAATATTTTTGAGAGTGCACTTTGCACTCGCATTTGAAATTTGAGTATTAATTAATTTTTATTTTAATTAAATTTCTTTAAAATATTAAACATGGATCTTGTTTAAACATTTGTATACCTATTATAATTAAAACTTTTAATGGACATTTTGATGAACAAAAAACAGGTTTGTAAAAAGAATCTCGATACATGTTTGAGCTAAATTTAAAATTATTAGTTATCGATTTTATAGTTTGTTTTATATTAATATATTATCGTTAATATTATTTCACAGTTAGTTGATGTTAATCATGTCTTTGCAAAATAACCTAATAAATTGGTTATTTAAATCGGTTACATCTTTAGGCTGTAGTTCACATTTTGTAATTACTACCTGAATAAAAATATAGATTGTTACAACGATTGAAAATTAATGTTTTATTTTTGATGTGTTTAATGTGAAGAGAAAAATATACGTGATGTGTTTTTATTTCACTTTAGCAAATAATTCAATTATGAATTATTTAATAATACTTTTACAATAAAATCGCCTGATTTAAAACTTTTCTATAGTAAAACTTTTATAATTTAAAATACGTAATTTAATTTTAATTTAATGAATATATTACTTACTATCTATGTTTGCCATTTTTTTAAATTCATCTATGTGGTAGTTTCATAGTTGAAAAATAAAAATAGATTATAATTACATATAAAAACATAAAATATATTACAAAATATATGTATTACAATGTATGGATAATTATAAAAATGATTAACTTTTATGATGTGTGTGAATTTTGGAATCTACATTAGATTCTTTATCTATATGTTAAACAAATTTTTTTTCCTGAAAATTACTAACCACTTTATCTGATATTTAAGAAAACTTTCAACGGTTAATTGTACTAAACGTACAGTGTATGTTAAGTTATTTATTTAATTCATCAAATACACAAGATCTTTAGTGTTTTAGTCATTCAATAATCACATAGTAAAATTGCCTGATTTGTATAATAGTAATCTATTTTTGATTTCAAAATAAATATGAATTTCGATTTATTCAATACATAATATTCTAGACAAATTATAGTTGCTATTGGACTATATATGTTATGCTACGGATGAAATATATATTTAAAACAAATTGTATGCTAAATATTATATGTATTATAATCATTTAATATAAATTACTTAGACAATCTAAAATAAAGAGAATACAAAATGTTATTATAATTATGATCATTACATTATTTTTGTGACTTCTAAAATTTGCCCGTGTTATTATTACTTTTCAAAATTTAACAATGATGTTACAAGTATTATTATGTATAAACTAATTGTTTATGTGTACACTGTGAAATCACTTACACGACTGACTCTCTATATAAACATAAAATAATAAATTAATATTTACTTAAAGAATAAAAACAATTAAAGTATATGTACAATTAAAGCACATGTAATTATTAATAATTATTCCACCTATTCGACTGTTGGTGGCTGACTGAAGGTTGGTCAATGCAATAAACGTTGAGCGACAACAAATAGAAGTGAAGTGCGAGCTGCTCAACAGATAGCAGGACAAGTGGCAGAGGAGCAAAAAAGATTCCTGGACACGCAGACTTATTAACGATGGGTCAGGTGATACGCCCACACGTTTGGAGAGGTCACCTTCTACATGAATTAGGTAAAAACGGGGCACGGCTGCTTTTTGGCATGCCTGTATAGATTTGACATTCGTGACTCGGACTGATTCGCCCAACGTAGCACAGCCCCGAACGACGCAGAACATGTCTTTTTTATGTGTGACGCTTGGGAAAACTGGAAGAAAGCGATCTGCGTCAAATTGGGGGTCGTGGGGCTCGATTTAGACAACTTTATCGGGGTCATGCTCTCCTCGTCCCTTTACTGGACAACGATCAGTCGCTTAATGAAACGGGTCATGTCGGCAAGAGAGGCCGAGAGAGCCAGGCAGAGATTGCCGGCCGACTGAATTCATAACTAGGTGGTCGACTCACAGCGACTTGTCCGCGAACCTATATTTATAAATGTATACATATAAATTTCTTTATTTGCCAATAAACGATGGCGAAATCACACCCTCTGATGTAATACCGGTCATCGAGTTCTGTGAGGTGGTGGTGCGGTGACGGTGGTGGGAGGGGTGAGGGTCAATTATTGCTGATATCACAAAAATAAAGTTAGTGATGTGTCACATTTACCAGTAATCTAGTGGTTGTCTAATTATTCATAAAACTGTTACACGCTTACAAACATAGGAATGCATATTGTGCAAAGGTTTAGCCGATGGTTATTTTTTAAACATTTTATTTTGTCTTTTTCTATAATGTATATTTATATAATTAGCGTTGTGAAAATAATGTGAAAAGAAACAACTTAAAAAATTGAATAATAGTTCCAAGGATAGAGTATGTCCAAGGATAACAAGAAGAAGACATACGTTTCCCAAACATAAATGAATATGTTAACTTTGATAATGATGTGTTAACTTCAGAACTATTAAGTGATCAAGAACTTATTTCTTCATTTATTAACCAACCCGAAGAACCTGAGGAAGAGGATAATAATAGTGAAGAAACTGATACTCCCGATGAAAATGTATCTATCAGTGCAGTGTTCAATGCAGCAAAAATGTTAGTAAATTATATGGCTCTGAATAACGTAAGTCCGAAAACAAATTTTGAAGAACTAGAGAAAAAAATAGAGCATGATTTTTGTACTAAAAAAGTTCAATGTAAAATTACAGATGTTTTTAACAATAATTAATACATTTATTTATATATATAAAATTAATTATTTTAAAAAATAGGTTATTTTGGTTATAATGACAACCGGCTATTATGACTTATTTTCTTTGGTCCCTTGAACGTCATTATAAACGGTTTCTTCTGTATTATAGTATAGATACAATAACTTACCAGCTCTCGCATAATCAGAAATCATACAAATTGTAAAATGTATTATAATTAAAAAACGTTTAGTAAGAACCGTACTCATTTTGAATTCTGAGGACAATATGTTTTATAATTTGAAGACTGTAAAACGAATAACAGAATTATATTTTTCGATGTGATTTTATAACATTAAAAAACAAGACATTTATTGCTTTACTTAAATACAAATTTACCTGGTTACACAGGTGGCTCCAATCCGCAACATCATTATAGGCGTAGAATTGTTTATTTGATGTAGCGATAAACGTCAATTTTTCATAAGTTAATCAACAGCGTACAGCTGGAACATAGATGGCGAATATTGTTACATCCGTATTCCATATAATATATTTTCATATAAAATATCAACAATAAAAAAATATATGAAATAAATAAGTTTTAACTTATTCTCTGCAGATAATGCTACGTTAGTTAATTAATTATTTAATTAAATATAACAAACAATAAAAAACATGAATATCTATAACGATATTAATGAAGTTTAAGTTTTTGATTTTAAATATTTGACATAAAATATTTAAGAGAATATTCTTATCTTATTGAACTTAGCATGCATATTTCGGCATAAAAGTTTGGCGACAACTAATCATTTTTTTTTCTAGATATTTGTTTCCATAAAATATTATTAGATTTATGGTAATATTAAAAAGATAAATTTCCAAAAATAATTTACCATACTACCATTGTTTCAGTCATAGTTCATCTGTATAGATGTAATTAGAGTGGGCCACAAAGGGGAAGCTTGCCTCCAAATAAAATATTACACTTTTTGCTAGAATTTAGAGATTAACTGTTTGTTTTGGCTTTTAAATGGACTGTATGTTAATGTTTTTTCTTTTGGATTTGAAATAAAAACAATACGGTTTTGTTTGCCGCAATCATTGCGGACTACTATTTTAGTAAAACTTAATACTAATAATTGTGGCACAAGATGTGCTGGCCAGCAAAGGGGAAAGAAAATAAACTGTTTCTAAATACAATGTTATTTACTAAACATAAACTAAATTTATTATTAACAAAAAAACCGTGCTATGGTGATGATGGTTGTCAGACGGTGATGGTAGTATGGTAGATGACGGTGACGGTGATTGACGGTAAAATAACGGTAGACGACGGTACAAATTACGGTAAACCGAGCGCACTTTTACACGACGTAGTACAATTACGGTAACGGTACGGTACTTGCCGTGTGTCGGTCGGCAGTGGTCGGGAACCTACAACTTTGTGGTTATGCTAATTTCGCGTAGTGTCCAGAGGGAAGGGGGCACTGCCGATATCGATGATTACGCCTGAACATACCGGCCACCTTGAAGTACCTTAGGTACTTCAATTATTCAACGGTAGTAGACAAAGTTTCGCCGACGGGCGGCGGAGAACCTTTCCCGTTGAGGTGCGTATTTGTGTAATTCGAACGACTCCATCTGTTCCGGAAATCGTATCAATGACTCGCGCGGTACTCCATGTCAGGGGGGGAGTAGGTTCCTTGAGGATCACCAAGTCGTCAATTTTAAGGTTAGGGACTTGCCGATTCCACTTAGGTCTTTCTTGAAGCTGATGTAAATACTCCTTTTTCCAACGAAACCAGAAATGTTGATGTATTTGCTGTATCAAAGCCCAACGTTTATGCGTACTAATGTGGGTTTGACTCTCTTCGTTATGTGGGGACGGCACAGTTACTAATGGCTCCATAGTAAGAAAGTCCTGCTGTTAAGGGTGTGAAGTCATTTGGATCAGATGACATGGCACTTAAAGGGCGAGAGTTAAGAGTAGCTTCTACTAAGTGTAAAACAGTATTAAGCTCTTTGTATTTTAGGATCCTCGCTTGAACTACACGGTAAAGTAATGTCTTAACGGACTTGACCGCTGTCTCCCACAGACCTCCCATGTGTGGTGCTGCGGGTGGGTTGAAATGCCAATTAATTTGGTTACTGACTACGTGATTGACGAATTTTGGTTCTCGAAGTATGGCAACCACTTCTTTCAAGTATCGTTGAGTACCCACAAAATTCGTACCACAGTCACTATACATATCTGTGCAACGACCCCGCCGGCTAATAAAACGGCTTAAAGCAGCAATGAAAAGCGGAGTAGACATGTCTGACACGAGTTCAATATGAACCGCAGTGGTTACCATACAAACAAATATGCATAAGTAAGCTTTAGTAACTTTAATTTTCCGTAACATTGCGTCTTTTACCTCGAAAGGTCCGGCAAAGTCTACTCCGACGCGACTGAACGGTTTGACCTGACTAACTCGGAACGCTGGAAGATTTCCCATGAATGGAGGATTTGTCCGTGGTTTTACTCGGAAGCATGGTATACATTTATGGAGTCGCTTTCTGATGATACTACGTGCTGAAAGAATCCAGTAGTTTTGCCGTAAAAGGTTATGCATCGTTTGGGTTCCCGGATGACCTTTATTACGATGAACAAAATCTATGAGTAATTCAGTCAATCTAGAATTTTTCGGTAATAATATAGGATATTTTTCGTCGTAAGGTATCTGCGAGTTCTTTAAACGACCACCTACTCTGATCAACAATTCATCATCTAAAAACGGTGATAACTTACGTACCAATGTGGACACTTGTTTACCTGTATCTGTATACTTATGTCTTCAAAAAATGCGTGTTGCGTCCATCTAATTAATGATCGCAATGCTGTTTCAGTTTCTACGACTGTTGGGGGAAAAGTACGAGGTATAGGTTTTCCCAAAAGATGACCTCTCACTCTTAACCAGTAAGCTGTAAGTCTCAAGATTTTTTGAAGATTGTCCGACTGATATAAAAGGTGACTTTCTTTATTTTTGTCTTGCAAAACAAGCGTGATAGTTTTCTCTTCTGCTTCTTCTTCCAAACGGCTGGCTGGATCATCAGTGTTTTGAGCTGGCTAAGTATGTTTGGATTGATATAAAAACATCGGACCCTTCCACCATAAGTCATGGTTTGCAAGTTCTTGAGGACTTAGGCCCCGTGAAGCGCAATCAGCAGGGTTTTCTTCAGTTGGAACATGACGCCAGATGTGCCCTTTCGTAATCATCTGAATCTGAGCTACTCTGTTGGCTACGAACGTTTTTAACTTACTCGTAGGAGATCTGATCCACGCTAATGCAACTGTGGAGTCAATCCAGGCGGTAACAGTTACAATAGATAAAGAAATTAAAATTTTGAGTATGAATTCTAGAAGGTGTGCTAACAACCATGCGCCGCACAGCTCCAGTCGTGGAATCGACATTTTTGTGGTTGGAGAAATTTTTGCTTTGCCCATTAGAAGATGGCAACTAACTCTCTCACCAGTACACACCCTTAAATAAACTACTGCCGCGTAGGCGGCTTCTGAGCTATCACTAAACCCGTGTAGTTCGTAATGTGCGTGTAGTCTGGTGACAAGCCGAGGTACTCGCAAAGATGCTAGGACTGGTAATTCTTGGTGGTATTGTTGCCACGCAGATTTCGCATCGTCGGGTATAATATCGTCCCAGCCGACTTTCAGGACCCAAAGATACTTCATGAGGCGTTTTAGGTCAGTAGTGACAGGTGCTAAAAGTCCTAGGGGGTCGTAAATTCTAGCTATCTCGGATAAAATGGCTCTCTTGCTATATTTAACAGGATTGGGCTGATATTGGTAACATAATGAATCAGCATTTGAATCCCAGTTTAGTCCCAAGACTTTGGTATAGGTTAACTCATGTTCTTTAAACGTCACTGGAAGGGTTCGCTAGTGATCGAGTGGAATGTTATCTAATAACTTTGCAGAGTTACTTGACCACTTGCGCAATTCAAAGCAACCTTTTGCAAAGGTGTTTTCGAGTTTTTGCTGTAGATCTATGGCCGCTTCTTCACTTTCTGCACCAGTAACTATGTCGTCTACATACAAGTCACGCTTAACAACGGTTTGTACCAGTGGCTCGTTTTCTGTTTCATCCTTTGCCAGCTGATGAAGAGTACGAATAGCAAGAAACGGAGATGACTTTTGTCCAAAAGTTACTGTGTTCATTTGATACTCTTGAACTGGTTCCTCCAAAGAGAAACGATAAAGTAAACGTTGGTACGGTCGGTGCTCTTTGGTTACATCAATTTGCCTAAACATTTGTTTTACGTCAGCGGTAAAAACGACTGGGTGAAGTCGAAAACGTAAAACTATACCTGGTAAATCCTGCTGCAGTTTTTGACCGCAGTGAAGATTGTCGTTCAAAGAGTGACCCAATGAAGTTTTTGCGGATGCATCAAACACGACTCGCACTTTAGTTGTAGTACTTCCAGGTCGTAAAACAGCTTGGGTGGAATGTAATACATGTTTTCTTCACATTTGGATTTATTAATCACTGGGGACATGTGGCCGGTTTCTAAGTAGTCCCTCATTGTAAGATTGTATTCTTTATGAAGTTTTGGTGATTTTATAAACTTATTTTCCAAGTTTCCCAAACGGTGTAGAGCTAAATCTTTTGATTTTCCGAGCAAAGGTGGATTTCGTGTAAACGGAAGATGAACTGTGTATCGTCCATTTTGCTGTCGAGTAGTAGTCGTCTGATAAATATGCTCACACTCTAAATCATCTGGACAACTTTTTTCGGCTTTTGGGACTTCTTCGATCTCGAAGAATCATTGTAGCGTTTGATTTATAGACTCTAATGAACATAAGGTGACAATCGGTTCATTCTGTTCGTTTGCAGTTTTACCCATTAAAACCCAGCCAAACACTGTAGAAAGTGCTATTGGTTGATTCAATTCTCCTTCTCTTTTGTCTCCTAAGAATAGATGTGGATAAATATCGGCTCCTATTAAAATATCAACTGATACTGCTTCGAAAAAGGATGGATCAGCTAAATCAAACCCGTAATGTGTGGCCATGAATTATTCCACACTCTCTTTGATGGAACAGGACCAGTGATACGTGTTAAAATGAGAACATCAATGTTAAAACGGGGATTTTGTTGGTCGACGGGGCGTATTTTCACATTAGTCCTACCTCTAACCACTGGGACCTCAGTTCCGGACAAAGCTTCGACGGTTACTGTACACTTTTCTCTTTTTAATCCTAAAAGCTGGACACAGCGCTCAGTGATGAAGCTGCTTTGGCTTGCGCTGTCGAGCAGGGCTCTTACGATAATGGATTGCCCATTTTTGTTTTGAAGAACCACAGATGCTGTCGCTAACAAAACAGACGTACCATATCCTTTTGTTTTTGTTACAGCAACTGTTAAATGAGTTGTAGTGACGGTCGGTTCGGTTTTTTCTAAATGGAGTAAAGTATGGTGCCTACCACTACACTGAGAACAGTTTCGTTGGTTTTTACATTCACTTGCTATGTGCATACTGAAGCAGATAAAACATCTTTTCAAATCTTTGATGGTGTGCTGACGCTCGATCGGTGTTTTATCTTTGAACGCTTGGCAGTTAATTAGTAAGTGACCTGGCTGGACATTACAGACTGGACAGAAAAATGACTTTTTGACGTTTTGGTTATACTTGATTGTTTTAAACTTCCTTTCTTGTTCAATTTTACGTTCTGGTTGGCTGCTAAATAATGCGGTAGTTTTGTTTGGTTTGTGTCCTTTTGTTGTTAGCTTGACACTTTCTTGAGTAACATTAGCGGATTTACAATATTTTGTCAAAAACGTAGTAAACTCTGTCATAGATGGGTCTTCGGACGTATCTACTAATAATTCCCACTGTGCTCTTAAATAATTATCCAATTTCTTTTGCAACAGATGGAGTAAAATTGGGTCCCATTGGTCTACTGCATAAGACAGATTTTGTAGGGCACCCGTAGACTCTAAAATTACATTGAGTAGTTTTCTAATAGAACTACCATCCCCAAGGGTTGCTTTTGGTGCACTAAATAGGGCTTCAATGTGATTATTATTATTATCGTATGGTATTATAAACAAGCAAAACACAATAAAATTATTAACAAATAAACTTTGTAAGAGTAGAATAAAATGATAAAATAAAATAGTAACATAAAGTGTAATATAATTAGTCAACAATTATGGTAACATAGTAACTTCTATGTGGTAGGATGATTTTCTATAGGGGAATATCAAGTGATCTCATCCAGGTTAGAGCTGCATTTGAAATGTTGTGGATGTCGGCAATGGGTTTATTGAAAGCTCGGATTGGGCAATGCTTTATTATATGTTCCATTGTTTGAGATAAGTGGCCACAGTCGCAAGCAGGGGAGTCTTTCAACCCCATCTGTATAGATTGTCTCCACATCTCCCGTGTCCGGTTCGGAGTCTGTTCAAGATGACCCATTCTCGTCGCTTAAGTGAGAAGCCTGGTACTTGGGAGCATGGGTCATTGATTAGTTTATGACTGTCGGGGTTTGATAGACTCCATTTTGATCTCCAGTCGTTATCTCCGTTGAATTTGTTTTCGATGTGGTCTTTCGCAGTTAAACAGGCAGGTTTCCTCGACTTGAGTCTCAAAGTGCGATTCGTAGGTATATCTTTATTTATTGGGAGTTTTTCATTGCACATATATTTAGACCATTCTCTCGTTGTAGCTGTCAAGCGTCGAATATGAGGTGGATGTATGTTACATAACACCGGAAGCCACTGAGTGGGGGTAGTTTTTACTACACCTGTGATGACACGCATGGTTGAGTTAAGTTGTACATCGATTTTAGAACAGTGTGCACTATTTAGCCATACAGGGGCAGCATATTCTGCAGCTGAGTAGACCAGAGCTAGTGCAGATGTCCGAAGGGTTTCAGTTGAGGCTCCCCAAGTTGAGCCAGCGAGCTTCTGAATGATGTTGTTCCTTGTCCTGATTTTTGCAGCGGTATTTTTTAGGTGATTTTTGTACGTGAGTGTTCTATCAAGGGTAACTCCGAGATATTTAGGGGTAGGGTTATATGCTAGTATTTGATTTCCGAATGTAATAGTTGGTTGGTGTTTTGCTAATTTGTTGTTTAAATGGAAAGTTGTAACTTCTGTTTTTTGTATGTTTGGTTTAAGGCGCCACTGTTGGAAGTATATTCTGAGTTTTTCTAGATCTTGATTGAGTATGTGTTCATTATTTTCAAATTTTTCATGTTGTGTAGCTACCGTAATGTCGTCTGCGTATGCAAATTTTCGAGAGATTGTGCTCGGTAAATCACTGATGTAAAGGTTAAACAGAGTCGGTGCCAGTACTGATCCCTGGGGTAGTCCATTATTTAGTTGTTTCGTCGAGCTTTGAGAAGCTCCTAAATGGACTTTATAATATCGATTCGTTAGCATTTCATTTAAAAGTTTGTGGAACGTCAGACATTTGGTAGTTTTCAGAAGTTTGAACAATAGACCTTCTCTCCATACGGTGTCATATGCAGCTGTTAGATCTATAAATGCGGCTGTTGTCTTTTTCTTATTTTGGAACCCTTTTTCAATGTAGGTGGTGAGAGCTGCGATTTGATCCGTGCAGCTTCTGCCAGGGCGAAATCCGGCTTGTTCGATTGGTGTAATGGCGTCAATGGTAGATCCAATTCGGTTCAGTACAAGGCGTTCCAATAATTTATAACACACACTAAGGAGAGCAATTGGACGATAACTATCTGCTGCATTGGAAGGCTTTCCGGGTTTGCAGATTGCTATGATTTTTGACTTTTTAAAAATTGTAGGGATTTTTGTATTTGTAAGTATATTATTAAAGAACTTCATAAGCCACGCTCTTGCTCTAGGTCCAGTATGTTTTATGAATTCAGGGTAAATATTGTCGAGTCCTGCCGCTTTTCCAGGTTTTATCATACGTATGACTTCACTTATTTCTTCAATCGAAAATGGGGCTGCTTGTGTTGACCTTTCATTGGATACTATTTTTAGGTTTCTAAGTTTTGATTTTATATCCTTGGTGACTTGTTTATCTGGTGTTGCTCTAGATAGGTTTACAATACGATTAGCTACAAGATTGGGGTTAACTTGATTTTCATTGTTTGCACTATATTTGCCGTTTCCACCAAGCTTTCGGAGAAGGGCCCATGCTTTCCGACTTGAGTGTTTGAAGTCAGTATGTTCAACAAGATTCAACCACTTTCCTTTGCGTTGATTATTTAAAGCTTGTATTAATTTCGTTGCATCATCGTTACTATTAGTCTCTGTATACCTGGTATATAGTTGTTGGCACTCTCCGTTAAAACCAGGGATATAGGTTTTTCTTACCCCCCTTGGGATAAACTTTTTGGCTGTGCTAATTATCAGTTTAGAGAAGCGATGGTAATTTTCGTTGGTAGGAGGTATCCAGCGTACGCTATCATCGAGAGTTTTCGTAAAGGCAAGCCAGTTTGCTTTTTGAAAATTCCACCTTGGTTTAGGTATCGAGTTAATATAGTGGATGTCGATGCCTATTTCAATGACAACTGGTCGGTGTTGGGAGTGCGGAAAATCTGTTAGAACATTTCTGTGTAACTCTAGAGGGTTCCCTTCTTCATCTTTAGAGACAAAACACAGGTCAGGGTTGTAATCTCGATTCCATCGCGCTGAGTGAAATGTGCCTCTTGATTTTGCATCGTAGATGAGTGTTAAATCTTCGGCTTCAGACCATTGTGTAAGATCTGCGATAACACGGCGATTTGAATAGCGATCAGTCAATTGCTTTAAAGCAAGTTCGTAGTTACTATCGGTCAACATAAGATTTGCTATCAAACCCAATGGTTCTCCTACCAAGTATGACTTCAAATATCCAAACTTTACCATTGATGACATATTAGTCTCCCCAATTAATTTGTCAAACATATTTCTAAAGCTGGTATATTCTATCGGATTTCCGCTAAATTTAGGTACAACTAACTTTTCAATCGGATGGTAGGAATGTGAGCTACTGGGGTTGTTTACTTCAAAAAAAGTTTTATTAAGCGAAGCGTCGGCATCTACCTCAGGTAAATGTTCATCTGCAAATATTTTACAACCAATGTATTTCTCTTCAAAAAGAGCACGCGATTTATCTGGATCGACAATATCTATCATGGGTGTACCTTTACATTGCTGACGTATTATTATCATTAATTGCGTTTCGAAATCAGTGAATAAATTTTCAAGTGTCGCGTACATTATTTTAAATTTAGTTTTAGCCAGTTTATTTGTTGGATCGTTTTCTATTGCTTCCCCAGCATCGTAAATACGCTGTACTCTACACTGAAGACCAGTTATGCGTGCTTTCGCTTCCTCATAAACACCCATTTTCAATTAAAATTGAATATATCAAACTATAAGAAAGTATATATGTATATATATATGTATATTAATTAATTTATTATTATTATTTTTTTTTAATGGTATATTTAACACGGAGTACATAAGATTCAGTTTAAAAAATAAGAATGAGTTATATAATTTAAAGCGGAAAAGTTAATAAAAATGTTCTACCGATGCATGTACTGATGTGTCACACGCGATAGGTGAACAGATGCACGTTGTATTCGCAAACCGACAATAATAATATTATTATTGGTAATTATTGCTCGACGTTCAAGGCGGTGACAATTCAAAACCGATAATAATAAATACAAACAAAATAACAACAATTTTAATTGCACCGATTCAAGATACGGTGGAAATGTATATAAAATAAGTCCGAGAGTTCAAAGTCCAATTTTTAGATAGCGGTTAGCTATATTTAATAAAACATTGTACTGTGAGAATATAATAAATATAAATATAAATATACGAGTAAATATAATAAACGAAGTTTAGTAAAACAAACGTGCTGAATTCAATCACTTAGAACACAAATATAAATATCCTAGGCGCGAAGGACCAAATGTTTTGGCTTTTAAATGGACTGTATGTTAATGTTTTTTCTTTTGGATTTGAAATAAAAACAATACGGTTTTGTTTGCCGCAATCATTGCGGACTACTATTTTAGTAAAACTTAATACTAATAATTTTGGCACAAGATATGCTGACCAGCAAAAGGGAAAGAAAATAAACTGTTTCTAAATACAATGTTATTTACTAAATATAAACTAAATTTATTATTAACAAAAAAACCGTGCTATGGTGATGATGGTTGTCAGACGGTGATGGTAGTATGGTAGATGACGGTGACGGTGATTGACGTTAGATGACGGTAATTGTCGGTAAAATAACGGTAGACGACGGTACAAATTACGGTAAACTGAGCGCACTTTTACACGACGTAGTACAATTACGGTAACGGTACGGTACTTGCCGTGTGTCGGTCGGCAGTGGTTGGGAACCTACAACTTTGTGGTTATGCTAATTCCGCGTAGTGTCCAGAGGGAAGGGGGCACTGCCGATATCGATGATTACGCCTGAACACTGTTAAAAAATCAACACGTGCATATTTAATATCATTAATTTAAATTGTATTTTTTACTGCTTTGTGATTTATATTGTTTTTTATAACAAATAAATATTTATTTAATTGTGTTACTTTGATCATGTGTGAGGCCTTCCACAATATTCCTATTAAAAAAAGAATTAAGAATTATCATACCTGGGATTTAATTTCTTTATAGTATTTTTGTTCAGACACAAGGTTAAGGTTTTTTGTCCAAGGCCTACTGACGACGTACCTTATATTAACGCTCGGCGTTTGTCAATTGGTGCAATATAGCAGAACTCGATCGGTCTTAAGCTGATAAAATCCTTGTTCGTATATGGATCACCAGTATCAGGCTAGTCCTGTATCCTTTAAAAGAAATGACATGACTCAGTTAAGCATTGTGTCGGTATAGTTATTTCTTACAGAGTCTTGCAATTTGTTAATTTAAATTCTAAGTTAATTTAACTTGAACTTTTACTTGCAAACCCAAAGAGTTACGCCTCTGTAACTACAGAATGGTGGGCCATGCCTATGTTCACATAGTATCATAAACACATTTGATTATACAAGATTAGCAATATCGCACACCGCACACCGACCGATTTCCAACCGCATACCGCCTTAATTAGCATCAACACATATACAATTTTTTTTTAAGAAATCACAATTTATAGCCAACTTTATTATCAGTGTTGAGCATTTTTTTTTTTTAGGAAGGGTTTGGTTTATCTGACCACTAGGACCATCCCGTCTCATAGCCAATTGTTCATCTAACTATTCATTGCCAGGTCCTTCCAGTTTGATCCGCTTTATGCTTCTATGTCCCTCTTAACTGTATTTTACCATATCAATTTTGGTCTTCCCAAGAGTCTACTCCCTATCAGATTCTGCTCCAACACCACTCCTATTTGATCTCCACTCCTGAAATTGATCCACCTTCATGAATACACAATCCATCCAATCTCTTTTTCCTATAATCATATATTCAGTTTTTTGTTCGTTTATGTGTAATTCTACTTTCTGTACAGCGTTATTAAGTCTTTTGAAAATCTGTTTTACCTTATCTTGTGATTCTTCTATCAGCGCATTATCTGCGTATGCTAATAAGCTAATACCTGAGTCCCGGAATTTTATTCCTTCATGAGGTTCAATTCTCATCTCTCTTATTACTTTTTTCAAAACCAGGTTAAACAAAATGGGTGACATAAAATTGCCTTGTCTGAGGACTGATTTGACTGTAATCATTGTAAAATATTTAAAATTTTTGATATAAATTAATTTTTTTGATGACAAAAACAATTAACTGCCAACATACAGCTGCAGCTGTTTCACAATCATAGTTTTCACTTAGTTATTATATTTCTATATCTAGCAGGGTGAAAGATTTCACTCCGTCAAAGTTAATATTTTTTTCATCCAAAACCTCCAACGATGAACAAATAGGTTCATATACATCATAAAATAAACTCACCCATGATGATATTATATGGTTCTCTAAATCCTGACCTGCTTTATTGGATATGCGGAAAAAATGTACAACTTCTTTAATTGTTCCTATGCAATTTTTTTTTAGGCGTTTTTGAGAAAATCGAAAAATGACCTCTATAAAGTACTAACTAGATGATATTTTCTATCAAAAACAAGATATAGCTGTAACAATCGACACACTCATTCTAGTAGAATTTTGGTATTATAAAATTAATGGATAAAACTCACATTATAATTTTCAGTTGACTCATCTTGTTTTTGCTTTTTTATTAGTAAACTACCCACGGATGAATTATAAAATCAGAACTTGATGTCATTGAAACGGTTATTGTATTTTCATGTAGGGGAATACACATGTTTTATATAAATATTCAAAATAAATGTTTCTTTCGTATATATTATAAAGTATATGAATATATTTTTGTTCAAAAACACTACCATACAACTGTTAGTTTTACAATTGAACTAATACAAATGGGTATATAATTAGGGGTCGGAACTTAAATATATATAGTTGGTTTTTTTAATAACATTAGGACAACAATCTTAGTAAGATTCAAACTTGTCTCATTTTTCTATAAAGTACTTCTTTTTTTTTTTAATAAATTAATAACGAAAAAACATTTAAAATTCAAATAGTCATTACCGTTAATATGCTATTGTATAAAAGAGAACGATTTATCGTGCGAGTTAAAAATATGACATTTCCCGGACAATCCCCGGACACACCACTCCTTACAAAAGTATATATACAAAAATGTTTCAGTGCTTACCGCTCCTCCCCTTACAGATTCAGATTAAGTGTGGTTTACGACCGCCCTCTTCCTCCTCCAAACGAGCGATGGAGATATCCCCTATAGGGACTCTCCAACTCCGCTTCCTCTTTCGCACCCATCATGGTTGATTCGAATTGGGCAACCGCTTCCCACTTGATCGGTGACTCCAGCATTTGGACGACGAGATCACGCAGCCGGAAACGAACTATAACATGTATAAGATCGTTTCTGGCCCACTCGAACCCCTCGCAGCGAACGAGTGTGTAACACGCGTCATCCTCCTCGCTGTAAGAATCGGGCAGTCCACATTGGGAACACCCGATCTCCGGAGCACGGCCGATCCGGTGTAGGAACCGGTCGAAACAACCGTGCCTCGTTAACAGCTGGGAGAGATGGAACGTCATCTCACCGTGCGATCTCCTAACCTATTGATCGAGTAGTGGGTGGGTATCAGCGTCCAGGTCCACTCCCGGCTGCTACCGGTGGGAGCGTTCCATCTCGCTACCCTACGTGCCCAATCGTCCGTCGTCGAGGCTCTCGGGTTACCCGACGTCGATGGAGTTCCCGAAGGCCGTCTGCCCACTGCCGGCGGTATCGCCCTCCTCGCGTCGTATGCCAAAGTGCGTTCGGCCGCCAGGAGGTCGATCGGGGGCGTCCGAGCGTTGATCTGCATGGCGTCGTAGGAGACTGTGCGGTACGCACAGACGCTCCTGATGGCCGCCCGACGCTGAACCCTCGCCAACGACTCCACGCCCCGCGGGTTATAAGCCAACGTAAACGCCCACATCAGAGCGCCGTGCAATAATGTTGATTGCACGACATTCACCAACAGACGCCTACGGCGCTCCCGCGGGCCGCCGACGTTCGGCATGAGTCCGCACATGGCGGACATCACCCGCTACCGACCACTAGTCTTTTTTTTTTTTATTTGAATCAGCAATTATAGTACTTATTTAA
Organism: Schlechtendalia chinensis; assembly: GCA_019022885.1. Lineage (NCBI taxonomy): Eukaryota > Metazoa > Arthropoda > Insecta > Hemiptera > Aphididae > Schlechtendalia > Schlechtendalia chinensis. Next base: position 3,137,596 of record CM032339.1, on the reverse strand, counting down.
AGCAGGGATTGGAACCTTAATGATTTTATCTGATCTGGTTTTGGTTCGGTATTAAAAAAAAAAAATTTCGATTCCGAATTTGGTTCCGGTTCGTGAATATTGTGAATTTCGGTTCCGATTCCGAATCATGTTAATACCGGTACTAACCGGTCCTTAAAATTATTAAGTTTAAGGGATAAAATATTTAAAAAAACTAAGTACTCAATAATCAAAAGTAAATTAAGTAAGTTAGTAATTAATTATTAATTTATAAAATAAATACTCATAGTATAGTATTTAAATTATAATAGTTAGGTATTGCGTATTCAGTACCTATTATATTGCATTATATATATAACTAAATATTACCGTATAACTTATTTACATTTTATACCTGAAATTTTACTTTTCTATTAAATAATAATATTAAATATTACAAACTTATAACTTATACGTAATAAAAAATGACAAATATTTGAAAATGGAAAATTATATTATAATTTCTAAAATAAACATTAATTGATGTCATGTGAAAATACAAGTTTTTCCAATGAATATGGAGACAGTCTTTGTCTTCTGGGTGTTACTACTTGCCCAGCTTTAGAAAGCATTCTTGTTTTCTAAATAGGAATTTTAACATTCTGCTTCACTTCCTTAACTTCATCGGCGTTAGGAGGTGCGTTCAAGGACAGAGTTATCCCAGACCACTCGGGCCACCACTACCGCAACCCCAAGCAGATTGGCGTCTATCCGAACTGTTCTCCAGCTCTGACGTGACCAACCCACTCGCCGGCTTGCAGAGACGATGCCCAGTTTGACAAGGACGCGTTTTCTGGAAAGTACGAGTAACACAAGTGAAGATGATCATTCATGTTCTCGACGTCTGTCCGCACTGTCCGAATGCGGCTTCGGAAGCAAACGTAACGTCGATGATTGACTTTCGACCCCGCCCGAAAAAAGTGGATACCTCTGAGACTGAGCGAGTCAGCTAGCGTACAGAGGCTATAACTCCATCAATTGGCGAAGCTATCCCACCAGACGGTGGACCGGGCTTTGAAGTCACCTGTGACGATCAGATTATGAAGCAATATCGACCTCGAGGTCCTCTAGAAACCGTTCGAACTCGGCAGGAGTTAGAGTGGGAGACGCGTAACAAATATAGATGCGCAGAACGCCACACGTTTCGACGCGAAAGACCACGATGGCCGCCCGTCCTGACGAATCACACCACCAGCCTGGACGGCCGACGTTGTACAGCTTGCTGTCTAGAACCACCGAGATGTCTTCTCTTCCGACGAACTTCCTAGAATATGTTCTGGGCTTCCTTGCAATAATTAAGATTAATCTGCACTAAACCAGGTCTGTTCTGCGGGTTTGTTCTGTTGCAGGTGACAACTCGAGTCACCTATCCTCCACCACGCCCATGGCCGCTCCCCTAACCTTTGCTTCGTTATCCAGCTGCATCGAAGGGACTGAGTCTGCCCTCTACGCTGCTTCCATGGTCTCCTTCGACACCAACATCACGATCTTCTTCGCCGCCGTCTTGCAGGCCGCCACGATGTAGCTCTGCTCGCGGCACCGGAAACAGGTCAGCCGATTCTTCTCTAAGAGGTGACATGGCACATGGTCCGCCCGACAACAACACTATAGGCCCCGGTGAGCTTGAATGCTCCTGGGTACGTAATGTCGATCCGGACGACAATGACGCATCACCCACTCGGGTACCTACGTAAGAAGACGGCCGAAGCACCGTCCTTTGCGTAGTCCTCCTGACACGACCGATGTGTCTCAGGTCACTCTCCCCGTCAGCCTTCTCATACCAGTCCGGGACGTTCAAAAGCAGGATCTAGATACTGCGTTTGGACTGGTTGACCAGAGCCTTAGCTCTCACGATGACCCTGACGCTTTCCACTAGCTTCTCTGCTCCCGCGGCGTCTTCAAATATGAGGAAAATTCCTCCGGCTTTGGTCCGTCTCGTCGTCAGCCCCTAAGTGCGATCCTTTTAATCACGGAAATTATGATAACCCCTTCACCGGTCGGCCGGTCTATAATGATCGCTGATTTTCGGGGGATTCACCTCTGTAATAGGGCTGCCTTCGATTCTAGCACCGAGTACTTTCCTTTCGCCGACGATTTCAGCCCAAGTTGGCGCTCCACTACGCGCTTCCGTCCTCGCATTACGACCTCCACACATGAAGTCTAACTGGAGACGGGGATGATCGCGGGCAGAGAGGGACCTGCAGCCTCTTCCTTCTTTTCCCCCCTATCTTGCGGGGGCTGCTTCTGCGGTTGCTTCGACAGCTTCTGTGGTAGCAGTGGCGGTTTCCACTGCTTTTGTTGTTGCCGCTGCTGTCTGGGCTATTGTTGCTGTTGTTATTGCTGCTGTTGCAGCGTCTTCGGCTGCTGTTGCAATCGCTGTTGCGGTGATTGCGGCCTGTCCAGCTGCCCTTGGAGCTTGCGGATTTTTGGCCCCAAGATTCGTAATGGCTCAACTCTACTTTAGTATTTCCGATTGGACTTTGCAAAGGGCTGCCAGAGCAAGGCTGAGGTTAGGTTGCCACCTAACGTTAGCGCCTTGCACTGCGGTTTCCTCGGTGACTGGACCTGGGAGGGGGAAGTTGGCTTTTCTTGTGTTACTTCCGTCCTGGGTCTTTTCGCGCGAATCTTCTCTGAGACGGCCGTAACGTCGTCCCTTTGCTACTCCAAGGCCTCAGTCCAAACGACCCTAGTCCTTGTTCGGCAATCCTTCAGGACTACTAACTCTTGCTCAACGCCGCGAATGGCTTCATGTATACCTTTATGGAAACTTTTTCCACCTCATTCCACGACGATGGTGGTAGCGGCTCTGATGTGATCCTTGATCCGCGTGAGGCAGTCCTCCTCCCTTACCCCTGAGAAGCCCATAGTAGCCACCGGTTGGATTATACATTTTACAAGCATGAATCTAAGGTAGCCTACCAGATTTCCCGAACCTCCATCATATCCTGGACGTCCCGATTGCCATTCCTACTGTTTGAAACCACTATGATACGCGTGCAACATACTACATGCACATACGTTCACGTGATTTACTATCAATAATCTAAAAATATAACAGCTGTGGTACAATTTGGCCTTCGAACATCCGCTAGTCGTATTTTACAACAGAAAGTGGCGTCAAATATTACAAGTAGTACTACACCATTTCTTGTTAATAAATTCTTTGTTAACGCGTGGATAAGAGTCGAAGTTTTTACGTGCATGCCTTACTTGTGTTCACTTTCACATTTGAGGACACTCTTGTCCAATGGTCGTGAATATTGACTTGATCAACGCCATTTGTCATCATCTCCACGTATACTTGTGGCGAATCGGTCAAGAACTCATGCTCAAGTGTTTGATCTAGGAGTTGCCGTTCACGGAAGTACTGATGGTTCCGGGATACATGGCAATAAGTACTCAACTGGTTCCTACACCATTGTTTGTGTGCTCTGGGCCAAGCTACAACCCAGTCCGTCGCACTAACACACTGTACAGGACACTACAGCCTGTTGCTTTTGCTGCCACCGTTGCTCGGGATTCACTATATGATTACCCACTTCCAGCCACACAAAGAAAACCGCATTTGATAGTACCATAAAAAAAAAGGCAAAATCTGAATAGAGTGTTGTATATATATATATTTTTTTTTTGAGTATTAATTTTTAGTTTTTTGGTAATTCATTTTTGGTATTGTTATTATAAAACTATATTAAAATAAAGTGTTTAATTTTATATAAACCATAACTCGTACAATAATAAATTTTAAAAATTTTTTCATAATTTTTTTGTTTAGAAAGTGGATAATGTAACGGTCTCGTCATATAGTACACATTGTTATATGTGTGTGTGTGTATACGTATGTATATACATAATTATATATCTATAGGTGTATATAGTGTAATGCTGACCGGTGACATATTCCCTTCTATCAATAATCATGTAAGATTCTGTAATCAATACACACTTTGTAAAAAACAGTTAGTTCTCCGCGAATACCACCTAGCGACAATAACTGGACTCCGATGGAAACGTCTATTATAAACAGCTTATTAATTAAATGTATTTCATACTTCTAAACTAGTGAGTGACTTTTATTTATTAATGAATAGGTATTACGACGTAATAATTACTAAAAATAATACTTTTTGATTCCGACTAATCCTAACATCAGATAACTGCTCCCAAGCTACCAAGACCATCCGCAGAATGGGTGGGGGGGGTGGTGGTGACAGGGGCCATGCCCCTTCTCGCTATTTTATTTGATATTTGTTTAAATTGGCGATATAATTTCTTTTAAATGTCAAATAATTTTTTTAGTATGCTAAAATAATTTATTATTATTTCTACTTATCCCGCCCGAAACAGTCACTGCTATAGATAACCCTATCCATGGAAACAATATTATAGAACAGCTGTTGTAAAATATGATAATTTATACTTTCGACACCATGATCTGTGATTTATAATTTTTAGTTTTTATATTGAGAACATTTTTTAAAAAAATAGTGCGTACATTTTTTGATGGCCCTCCCTCCCCTCCATCCGAAATTTTTTTCTGTGTGCGGTCTTGTAAGCTACAGTTATTATTATTCAAATGGTCAAAAACCTTTTCTGGGTATAAGGTATATTCCTAACCTATCCGAACACGTTACAATATTATCAAACGATAGATGTAGATAAATATCGGGAATTTGCTTTCTTAAATTTTAGTGATGTAAAAGATTATAATATATTATTACCCTTGAAATTAAAAAAAAAAATCGAAATCAAACGCTATAGGGTTTTACTCCTTATTTCGTTAATATTATATAGCATTAGCATTGACTTGTTTTTATCTTAAAAAGGTATAATTCACACCAGTTCAAATTGTGCAGTTTGAACACCTGCATGACTCTACGCCAATATTTTTACTGTTACCGTGTAAGAACATATCGTAGAGCTTACCAACACATTTGTTCAAATACAAAAGTATGTATTGTCAACGGTGTGAAATATCCACATGACGTGTCGCTACGTATTATGCACAGGGATTGTTATTCATTACAAAATACATTAAAATATTATAGTATATAATAACAATTAAAACTTAATTTAAATTTTAAACAATTTTTATGTATTTAAAATCACAAAAATACAAACTGTTAAGGGAGAGAGAATAATCATTGGGCATCCTTGAATTTTAAAGAAATAATATTTTATAACACTACAGTGATCTTTAACGTCTGGTTAAATATATATATATATATATATTATATATATATAAAGCCTTATACTATAGCTTATACGTGTAAATAATGAGTTTCATATAAAAAACAAATATATAAAAATGTACAATTCATCTACGTTAGCGAAAATCGTTGTTCACAAGATATTTTACGACACAATATTAATTATCTGCTCTATCAATTATCTAATACGAATTAGATAAAGCAATTTGAAACAAATATCAAGTCAATGCTCTTTTGAAAAATATTAAAATTATATTTAAAATAGAATCATTGATGATTTGAAGACTAGAAATCAATAAATAGCCAAGTGCCAAGAACAAATAATTGAGTTAGTAACTTGAAAAACCAAAGTAATTGCCATCGCCAACAACCTATAAAGAACGCTAATGCCACGACCATAATAATAGTGTTTACAAGGCACGAAAATTGACGTGAGAGCTATTTACCGCTGTTGAGGTTTTAAATCAAAATAACTTGAAATCGACTTTTTGGAACGTAGTCAATTATTGATTTCCAGTCTTCATTTCAATATACATATTAATAATTATTTCAGTTCATAGTTGATAGAGAAAAAACATATCGTAAACAAAAAAGTTTATGAGAACTCCGTTCATAATATTTTTTATGTACTTTACAAAATATTTTAATTGTTTATTAATTGGCCATCAATATTAACTTAAAACTAACTAATTCTAAAATAATATAATGAAAGACCTAAAAATTCCTATTATAACTATAAAATAAATTAAATTGAAAATATATTAAAATAAAAAATATATAATTTATTAGTATTATAATAGGTATTTTACTTAAAAAAAAAAAAATGAATAATTTAGAATTTTATAATATTATATTTCACATTATAGATGTTTTTCTTGTTCACAAAAAATTATGTTGGGTTTCATTGATCTTTGTACATATATGTAAATAAATATATATAAAAAATATAAATACTTAAATATACAAAAATCCAATGAGTATGACGTTGATTAAAGAAAAAAAAAAAAATTGTTGTATATGTGTATTTATAACTACCGATTTCGACAAAATGTTATCAGGTTAATATAAATATAATACAACAAATGAGGAATAAATTAAATGTTAAGTTAATAAGAAAAAATGCAAAGAGATATAAGACAGAAATTATATAGAGAATATTATAAATATTACAATAAAGGACATAGAGTTAGATGAAAAGAAAGAAAAATAATCTATATTACTAAAATCGTAAGCGGTCGTTGTTTAAAAATCAAAAAGCAAAGAAATAGTATATATAATGAAAGCGACTATGGTGTGATATTAATATTATCTAATATATATTGATATATAATGTTATTTTAAAAATCTGTTTATATATTAAGAATATATTTTAGTTTATTGTGTTCAATTTCTTCATAAATATGTAATTCTTCCAAAACGGAATTGAAATAAATATTATATTGTATATTTGTCGTTATGTAAATTAAAAGTAATAAGATGATAATTTCCTAAAACATGTTTTGCAAAATTTGAATTCAGATTAGTTTTTTTAAAATCTTATTTCAGAGATGTGTTGTTTATATATTGTATTAAAATTTCTATTCTTTTTATCAACATAAAACTTATTACAATTATATTTAAGCTTGTAAATACCAGAAAAATTAAATTTATTAAAAAATTATTATTTGGACATTTTTTTATTTTATAATTGATTTATTTGACTAAATTATTATTAGTATTAAATGCGATTTTAATATTATTTACATAATTATTTAAAATTTTTGTGAATTGTTCTGATAATAAATTTTGATATTACATACTACAATAATTAATTACATTATTTATTTGTTTAGGCTTTTTTATTTTTCTTGGAATTTTTTGTGAAAAAGGATGATTGGAGTCATAAGGGATAATAGAATCAATTTGTGTTAGTTTTGTGTAAATATTTAATTCAAATTTATAATTAACTAAAGTAACCTTAAGATCTAGGAAATTATTATCTTATTGTTTAATGTTGTTTCTAGGATAAATTAAATATGTTCATTGATTTTATTTAAACAATTAACCATGATTTCTGCTTGTCTATTTGTACCTCTTAATAAAATGAATGTAACGTCTACATATCTGAAATAGGTTTTAATAAATGGACTATATAATTTGTTGGAAAGTAAGTTATTTGTTTCATAATCTATCATGTATAAATTCGATAAAAGTGCACTTAAAGAACCACCCATTAATAGATCTTTTTTTGCATTTATAATATATTATTATATTGGAAATAATTGTATTAATAGTAACATCAATTGATTGTATAATTTAACAAATTTCACTTGAAGTTAAATCACTATTAAGAATAAGAATATTTTTGAGTATTTGGAGCTGTAACGTTTCGATTATTTAATAAAAATCTTTTCTGGGTTTTAGATATAATTGCGTTAGCTTTATTTATTAAATTATTAATTTGTTTAAAATAAATTGTAGGAGGGTCGATGTTAAAATATTTATATTATTTTTATTTATTTTATCTAAACTTTTGTTTCGAATATTATTAGTATATTCAGTAACAATATAATAATATATATGCAATAACAATAGGATTTTATTTGTCTACTGCATCGCTGCTTAAACTTTTTTATCCGTGGAATCCTTTTTGATGTCCATTTTTGTCGTGGAATCCCTACTTTCTTTTAGCTTTTTAGCTTTTTTTAGGATTTTTTTAATTATTTCATATAATCGCACTCGAACATAACACACAGTATCGCAAGACACGATAGACTGTCGTATTGAAACTAAACCATTATAGTACTAGTACCTTTTATCGTTATTGACGGTCGTTTCTCAAAAGTTCATGCCATCGCAGACGGTCATAACCAATTAGCATTTTTATCAATGACGGTCAATATTATTACTGTATACTGTATAAGCACTATAAATACGCAATAGATTAAAAATTATAGTCACTATACCATATACATTATTATTTAATATAAAAACATTTTTTTTCATTTTATTTTTCTACATTTTGAAAAAAAATTACTTAAGCTTCGTGGGACCACGAAGCGATCTCCGCTGAACTCCAGGGTTCCGCGAAACACAGTTTAAGAAACGCTGGTCTGAAATGATTTCAGATTAATTTTGTTTTATTATATCATGCAATTTATTTTTAAAATTTGTATTGCAGTTTTCTATCTAGTTAAATCTAGTTTGATTCTCATTAAGGTATTGAATATAATTTGAAACTGATTTACATTATATCAATTGTTGTTTTAATGAATTGTAATTTATAAATTGAAATTTATTATATTTAATTCCTTTAATTTTAAATTTATTTCGGCTTTGTTGAAAAATATTGATGTTAAATTTATAATACGTAGTTGAAAAGTTATGATTATGTTGTATATTATATGAATTATGTGTTTTCCTAACCAAAATAATAATTTTTTCATTACCCTGTTCTATTTTTCATGTTTTTTAAAATTTAATTTTTTTAATATGTATAGTCTTTTAAAGAAAAAAATTGATTATAAGAGTGATTTACTAAGTATTGATTTTATAATGGTTTGATTTCATAATATACTGATTGTTTTTTACTATATAACAATTTATATTTCAAAATTTAACCACAATTTCTCTGCTGCTTGCTTTGTATTCTTTGCTCCTATTAAATTGTTCTTGATGTAATTCGAAACAATCTTCATTCTTTTGCATGTTTTGTTAAAGTAAATATTCATATTTGTATTTATAAATTTTAAAGTTAAATATTCATACTTATTAAACAAAAGAACATCGACCATAATATACAATATGGTAGTGAAGATAAAAGAAAAAACAAATAAAGAATAAAAAGGATATGCGAAAAAATAAAAATTAAAAATTAAAAAATAAACAAATAAAAAAGAAAAAGTATCAAAGAATCAAAGAATAGAAATAAAATGACAATATAAGTTAATACTCATAAATAATATATATATATATATATATATATATATATAATATATACAAAAAGCCAATGACTATAATGTTGATTAAAGAAAATAGAAAGAAAATATAAAAGTTGTTGTATATGTGTTTTAAAAAAACTAATCCAAATTAAATTTTTGCAAAACATGTTTTTGAATATAATCATCTCATTACTTTTATTATACATAATGACTTAGAAATGTTAATTGTACAACATAATATCTATATTAATTTTAGAAGAATTACATATTTATAAGTAAATTAAACACAACAAGTTTAAAAATATCTTAAATATACAAACAGATTTTACAAATAACATTTTTTATCAATAGATATTAGATAATATTAATATCCACACCATAGTTGCTTTCATTATATACACAATTTTATTGCTTTTTGATATATTTTTATTATATAATTTTCTTTTTCGCCTAACATTAAGTCGTTTTATCTTAATATTCATAATATTCTCTATGTAATTTCTGTCTTATTTCACTTTGCATTTATTCTTATTAATTTTACTTTTAATTTATTCCTCAGTTATTGTAATCTATTTGTATTAACCTGATGATGACATTTTGTCGAAAACGGTAGTAATAAATACATATATAACAACTTTTATATTTTCTTTTTTTTTCTCTTTAATCAATGTAATACTCATTGGCATTTTGTATATTTAAGTATATACATAATATATATATTTTTTTTGCGCGTTTTAACTTATAATTTTTATTTTATTTCTATTCTTTAATTCTTTGATTTCTCTTCTTTTTTATTTATTTTTTATTATTTTTTTTTTCATATCCTTTTTACACTTTATTTGTTTTTTCTCTTATTTTCACTACTATATTATAAATTTGCAAAAAATTGCAATTAATATATGTGACGTAACCTGAATAAAAAATGTGTACACTCATATAGTTTATATTTTGTTATTGTTTATAATCAATATGCAAACATTTATACTCAGTACAGAATATGAATGTTCCTCGCTCCGGTTGGCTGGTTATAGCGCTAAAACAAATAAACGCTTCCCCAACTATGTATTACAATGTTGCGGATTAAAACCGATCCGCATTCTGCGCGACATTTACAGTCTTTTTGCGCTTAGTATAGATTGTCTTTTTTTAAAGTTAATAAAATATCCCATCGAAGAAGGAAATTTTGTTATTCGTTTTAAAGTCATCGACCATTAAAATATTTTTCTAATAATTAAAAATCAATATGGTTTTTGCTAAATGTATTTTTATTTTAATAACCTTTGCAATTTTTATGATTTTCGATAACGCACACGCCGGTAAGTTGCTGTAGTTTTTCTATATATTTATTATTATTATTGAAAATATTAAATAAAAAAAGCATATACTTAAATATTTGCTTATCTCCATTATTAAATAAATGTTTGTGACGGTATCTCGGAGAGTTACAAATTAATTACGTTTTGATTACTAAAAAATTATAAAATTAAGTACATTAGAAGAACATAAAATGCCCATAATGTCATGGGAAAATTAAATAACAGAAATGTTTGTGAATAAAATAAAGTTAAATTTTGTATTAGTCGATTAAAATTTTAAGTGGGTTGAACTAATATACATCAAGAACAAAACGGCAACAGACATTATCGATAAGCTGAAACAAATATATTTAAGACATAAAGTACTTGAAAAACTCAGGTCATCACATTCCACTCAAAAGTCATGAATTGACTTTATTTTCTGCATAATGAAACATGTATTTCCAAAGGCTAGTCCTAATGACCATCAGTCCCCAAATTAAAAACATGAGACATCTAGAAAAAAATTCTAAACAACAACATGTTGTCATTCCATGATAACAAACAGACCACATACATTATACTATTAAAATGTACTTGGTTATGGAAAGCATAATTGTTTTTTTATAATTGGTTGCATTATTGCAAAGTTAATTATGTAATAGAACCTATAAGTTGTATGTGAAAGAGATAATAAGTAAACATATTGTAATCGTAAAATAAACCAAACATAGAGTTTTCAATGAATCAAATAAAAAGAAAAGTCAAATTAAATATTTCTAGATCTTATAGTAGTATTTTTGGATATAAGAAACTCGTGTTCAGAAAAACCACTAAAAATTAAGTATTCTAATGTAGAACCAAAAATAGGTATTAAAAGAAAAGTAAATCAATCATGTGATTCAGCAATAAAACGAAAATTAATTACATTATCGAATATAATTGAACGGATTTAGCTGAAAAACATGTTAATACACAAAGTTTAATTTAATCCACTAAGAGGAATAACTGTTTATTTTTAAAAGCAAAAGAGACAAATATAGTTTCCAGTTATTGCTATAAAATAAAAATTATTCTTATATTATTACTAACGTACTGGAAGATTTTATGTTTGTCTCTTTCATATATTATACAATACTTATATAACAATAGAAATAACAAAAATATAGTAACAACCATAAAACAAAAAAATGACTGGTACTCATGAATTGAAAGGCAATATGTTTCGACAATAATCGTACGATAAAACATCGTAATACATAAAATATCATGTATATTGATTTATAATTTTAAATATTCAAAGTTTGATGTATTTTAAATTATTTTTTCATTATAATGAAATAATAATGAATATTTTGCCTTTTGTTATAGAAGTTGATCGCAGTAAGTAATTCCACACTGTTTTACAGTTATAAAAATTAATTGATAAATACATGTGTTAACATAATTGTAAATATATTTTTTTAAATAATGATCGTATATAAACAAAGAAAAATTATAGCAAACTAACAAAAAGTATAAAAAAAATTGAGTTCACATTTTAAATAAAATTTTGTTTTTTTCTCATCTTAGATTGTCTAGGTAAGTTCACATCTAAATACATATTTCATTATATAGTATACAATTTTTTTCAATTTAATACAATATCCAGTGTAATTATATAACCTACTATTAATATAGTTCATACATGGTAAATTTCACAAAAAAATATAATATACAGTAGAAACCGTTTATAATGACGTTCAAGGGACCAAAGAAAATAAGTCATAATAGCCGGTTGTCATTATAACCAAAATAACCTATTTTTTAAAATAATTAATTTTATATATATAAATAAATTTATTAATTATTATTAAGAAAATCTGTAATTTTACATTGAACTTTTTAGTACAAAAATCATGCTCTATTTTTTTCTCTAGTTCTTCAAAATTTGTTTTCGGACTTACGTTATTCAGAGCCATATAATTTGCTAACATTTTTGCTGCATTGAACACTGCACTGACAGATACATTTTCATCGGGAGTATCAGTTTCTTCACTATTATCGTCTTCCTCAAGTTCTTCGGGTTGGTTAATAAATGAAGAAATAAGTTCTTGATCACTTAATAGTTCTGAAGTTAACACATCATTATCAAAGTTAACATATTCATTTATGTTTGGGAAACGTATGTCTTCTTCTTGTTATCCTTGGACCGCTTGTTGTGGTATTGCATTATCAAAACCAGCGTGACGAAAACAATTTTGAATTGTAATAACTGATACTTTTTCCAACGCTTTAAAAATCAGTAATATACCATCTAATACGCTGATATTCGTTTCAATTTTGTTTTCAATATTATTGATCATTTTTAGCACCAAACTTTTTCGAAAATAAGTTTTCATACATTTAATTACGCCTTGATCAATTGGTTGGAGAACAGACGTACAATTACTGGGTAAAAATACAAGTTTAATATTGCATAATGCAACAGTGTTGATCGGGCCGGGAGCATAAAACTATATTACGCGCGCCCGGACACAACTTAACAAATGTTGCGTGTTATTAAACAACAAAATAAATGTAAATAATTCACGGTAATAATAAATAGTGCAGATAGCTTTCCGCAACCTAAACTAAATATATTTGACAAATTTAATTTGATATAATAAAACACAATACAAACTATTATCAGCTATTAGAGCCGAAATGAAAAAAGGATTAGCTATTAGAGCTAATAAGATTTGAACAATAAATATTTAATTATTCGAAAAATATTACGCGACGACGTCGACACTTTTCGCACAACTCAAAAACAAACATACGCGACGCGACGGTAGTTCTACGACAACAAATCGATTACAAAATAACCCTTTACAATATATTAATGGCGATTAGCGTATACGATAAAAAACTATAACAAATAAATGTATCAAAAGTAACAATATATGTCGCGCGGTTACGACGCGCTCAGAAAAACGGTCGGCGGCGGAGGGTCGGAGATACGTCTCCACTCGACGACGGTAACTTTACGAAGAACCGATTAGAATGTTCGCGAAAACGAGTCCGTATAAATACGGGTGTTGTTAATTTACGTAATTACAATAAAAATAAACGCATGATTGCCGCGTACGGCTTCGCCTAATCAGCCGTCACGGCGGCGGCGCAACAATCGCCAAAAAATTTTTAATTAACCTCATGCCATAACCGTGCCATTATTCGACCTTTAAGCGGCCAATATTTTCTTCTTACTTCTGCTAACAACGACTGTGGCCCACAGTGAAGAAGTTCTCGATGTCGATCTCCAAAAATCAAACGGGTTATTTTATGATTAGCTGGTAAAACGATTGGATGCTTTCGCTGATTTGTTAAATTTGAATTTTCTAGCCTACCACCTACGTAAATTAACCCGTCCTTCATGAACGGATAAAGATTTTTTAATTTGCTCCTTCGTGACAATTCCTTGTCACATTCCATCCTTTTGATTTCTTCATAAAATGATTCTGCCTGAACTCGTTTGAGTATTAAATTAATTGCGGTTTTCAGTTCAGAGACTAGGAGATATTTTGTATCGTTAAACGTTGCCTTGTCCTTTATGTACCTCAGAAATCGCGAGAGCCATGCGACTGAGCGTACAAGACTACACCAATTTGAATAAGCGTTGAAAAATTCGGAAAGTGGAGCACATACCGCTAGCGTTAATTTTACTTTTCTTTGTTCTGGAATTTCATCGTCTTCAAAATGTTGAATTGGAGATGGAAACCAATAATTTTCGTCAGCTGACATCCATTTTGGTCAATTCCGCCATGTATCTGCTGTTAATAATTCTGCTGAATTTGTCCCACGAGATATTAGATCAGCTGGGTTTTCATTGCTACGCACATGATTCCATTGAGTTACTTCCGTCAACTCCAAAATTTGACTCACACGATTCAGAACATATGTCTTTAAGCGACCTTTTTGGCAGTTGAGCCATGATAAAACAATCATTGAATCTGTCCAAAGTTTAAAATCCCGTACTTCAACTGCCCAAGATTTTGCAACCTTATTTATCAGCTCCGCTAGCAAAAGTGCACCATTAAGCTCCAAACGTGGAATAGTAGCTCCCTTTAATGGGGCTACACGGGTTTTCGCATACAACAGCCTTGAATAAACCCTTTTATTGCCATCCCTTGATCTCACATAAACACATGCTCCATACGCCTCTTCTGATGCATCACAGAAACCATGAAATTCAATTTCATCAGTTGCACATGGTTTCACTTTCCTTGGAATAGAACAAGTCTTCAACTGTTCTAAACTACGATAAAATTTAATCCACCTTTCCTTCATATCATAAGATAATTGGCTGTCCCAATCAACCTTCATCGTCCACATATTCTGAAGAAATATCTTACCCTTTATTAGAACGGGGGATAAAAATCCAAGAGGGTCGAAAATCTTATTGAGGTCTGACAGTATGATTCGCTTTGTAAGTTTGTTCTGTTCTGATGTGATAGATATATTAAAACAGAATTGGTCTGCAAAAGGATTCCATTCCAGACCCAAGGACTTAATAGTTTCTTCATCTCTTATTTTTAGCGTAAATAATGGATCATCTTCTCGTTTTTCTATTAGATTTATGACGCCTGAAGAATTGGAACACCATTTCCTTAATGGTAACTTGGCCGAGTTTAAAACAGTATTTATTTCTCTCTGAAGTTTACTACACTCTTCTATTGTGTCAGCTCCAGTCATCAAATCATCCATATAAAAATCATGGAGAATCGATTTAGACGCTTGTGGATATTGCTGCTTTGTTTCTTCTGCTAAATTAATTAAACATTGTGTGGCTAAAAAGGATGCCGGTGTTATTCCGTATGTTACAGTCGTTAATTGATATGTTCGCAGTAATCCGTCAGGTTTAGACCTCCACAAAATCCGCTGCAAATCCCAATCTTCCTTCGCTACCTGAACTTGCCGAAACATCTTTTCAATGTCGGAGGTTATCACATACTGGTGCTTTCTAAAACGAGTTAACATTCCAAATAAATCTTTTTGCACAGTTGGACCACATTTTAAAACATTGTTTAGTGAAATCCCAGATGAACTTTTTGCTGATGCAAAAACAACACGTACCTTTGTTGTCAGACTTGAACTTTTTATAACTGCATGATGTGGAAGATAAAAAGAAGGGATCGGAATATTACTCTCATCTACCACTTCAACCATGTGTTTCAGTTCTAGGTATTCATTCATAAAATTTGTATACTCCATTCTTAGAATATCATCACGCTGTAGTCTGCGTTCTACGCTGAGGAATCGGGAAGTTGCCATTTCTAGTGTCGATCCTAGTTCATTAACTGCCGATTTTCTTGGTAAGCGAACAACAAATCGACCTTCTTCATCCCTATAAGTAGTTTTCTTGAAATGTTCTATTGTTTGTTCTTCTTCCAAATATTTTTGATTTACCTTAGATAAACACCCAAATTTGTTGAAATCATTTTCATCGATTTTTGATCTCCAATCATCTTCTAATGCTTCACCCACTGAATAAATACCTGCTAGGGATACAACTCCAAGTTTTCCGGTAACAATCCAACCAAAATAGCTGTGATTTAAAAATACATTTTTAATATTCAATGGTATTCGGGGTATAGAAGTTGAAGTGACGTCAAAAAATACTCCTCCTCCAATTAGTAAATCTACTGCACCCGGTATATGAAATGAAGGGTCTGCTAGCTGTGGAAATAATTCATTTGGAATATTCCAACCCTTCTCAGGAACTGAGCATGATGGTAGATCGTTGACAATTGTCGGAAGAACGTAACAAATTAGCTTAACGAAGTAGTCACTCACTCTTGAATAAACTAACACTTCCACATATGATGCTCGAACATGGCTTGCACCAATACCGCTTACTGGAAGATTAGACCTTTTACATTTCAACTGTAATTTGTTAGTTAAATTTCCAGATATAAAATTAACTTATGAGCCGCTGTCTAAGATTGCTCTACATTTTCTTTTATTCCCACACTGATCTGAAGCTAAAACAACTGCAGTAGCTAAAAACACATGACTTTACTCAGATCCAATCAATAGGGAAGTATTTTTCGATGTATTATCTGATTGCGATAAGGTTGCTTGACCGTGTTCAGATGGTTGTTGAGTTTGAGTAATTTTCTGCATAGAATTGGTTTTTTCTTCGAAGTGGAGCAATGTATTATGCTTCCTCTTGCAGACACGACAATTATAAGTAGATTTGCACATGTTTGCCAAATGAAATGGAGAAAAACAATTGAAACACAATTTCGAATGTCTAACTAAATTTACACGTTCTCCAATCGATAACTTCTTAAAATCAACACATACATATAACTTGTGCGGATCTGAACAACATATACACTTCTCATTCTTCTCTATAGATGTAACAAGGCCCTTTTTTGAACTAATCACATGATGTGTCTTTTTTAAATTGAAGGCAGTTGTTGAAGATTTTTCTTTCTCTGTCCCAGAGCATTCAAGCAAGGTTTCTGAGCTTTCTAATGCAACACAACGGTTAGATAAGAATTTTTCCAATTCGACATAAATTGGTAATTCAGTGTCAGCACGACGGAGTTGCCACTCATGATTTGTGGTCTGATCTAATTTTCTTAAAATAACAGTCACAAGCCATGCATTCCAATATTCGACTGGCTGTCCTAGTGCTTCTAAAGCAGCGACGTGTGCTGATATAGTTGAATGTAACGCCTGTAATTCTCTTGCGGATGCATTTTCTACTCGGGGACTATCGAGGATACCACGAATATGTGACTGTATTACTAGGCTTTTATTATCATAACGATGTTGCGACCGTTTAAGTGCTACTTCATAATTACCATCGGTCATGGGTATGCCTTTAATAATATCTAATGCGTTTCCATTCAACGTAGATCTAAGGTATGAGAATTTTCGCGCTGGTGAATAACTGTGGTCATGATGAACCATTGCTTTAAAACAGTCAAAGAAAGATTGCCACTCTTGAATATTACCTTCGAATTTTGGTAGTGCAATTGGAGCTAAACGTGCCTTATGTGACGCTGCGTTAGTTGGATTAAGTGAACTATTATTTAATGACGAATTGTTACTCTTCTCTATGTTGATTATTTCCTGCATTCGTGATCGTATTGCGAAATAAGTTATTTCGAATTTCTCCCTCTCTTGTTCTGCTTCTTCACAGTCATCTACGTCAATCAACTCGATTTGAGATTGAATATCATCAAACTTCCGGTTGATTTGCGGAAGTTCCTCTTGCCTAAATTCCAGTAATGTAATAGCTTCATTTCTTGCATCAAATCTCTCAACGAAAGTTTGAACACGTGTAAGAGACGCCTTCACTACACCCCTTTTTCTCTTTAAGTCTGACAAAGATTTATAGACACTCTCTTCTAAAACCATTTTGATTAAATTATAAATTCGTAAATATAATTATAAAACAAAAAATAACAAATATTGAAAATGACAATTAGAAAATAACAATAGGTAAAAATTGCAAAAAAAGAATATACTGGTAAACGAAGATAATTAATTGGTAAATAAAATAAAATTCCACGATAATAATTAAAGATGTAGCTGACAGATATAGATGTGACCTATTACTCTGTTCGCGGGTTGATATTAGATTCACCTTGTAAGTAATTTATCACACTACACCTATCACGTCGAGGTCACCAAAATGATCGGGCCGGGAGCATAAAACTATATTACGCGCGCCCGGACACAACTTAACAAATGTTGCGTGTTATTAAACAACAAAATAAATGTAAATAACTCACGGTAATAATAAATAGTGCAGATAGCTTTCCGCAACCTAAACTAAATATATTTGACAAATTTAATTTGATATAATAAAACACAATACAAACTATTATCAGCTATTAGAGCCGAAATGAAAAAAGGATTAGCTATTAGAGCTAATAAGATTTGAACAATAAATATTTAATTATTCGAAAAATATTACGCGACGACGTCAACACTTTTCGCACAACTCAAAAACAAACATACGCGACGCGACGGTAGTTCTAAGACAACAAATCGATTACAAAATAACCCTTTACAATATATTAATGGCGATTAGCGCATACGATAAAAAACTATAACAAATAAATGTATCAAAACGACGGCATGCGCTCAGAAAAACGGACGGCGGAGGAGGGTCGGAGATACGTCTCCACTCAACGACGGTAACTTTACGAAAAACCGATTAGAATGTTCGCGAAAACGAGTCCGTATAAATACGGGTGTTGTTAATTTACGTAATTACAATAAAAATAAACGCATGATTGCCGCGTACGGCTTCGCCTAATCAGCCATCACGGCGGCGGCGCAACAATCGCCAAAAAATGTTTAATTGGCCTCACCAAGTGTAATGTGCTGGACAGTTATCAACTAAAAGTAAAATATTTTCATTTTTTGTTCCTAACTCTAAATCCCAATTTAATAAAATTGTAGACCATAACTCTGCAGTCATCCAAACTTTGGAGTTTGATTTATATGTTACCGGTAGACAGTCGCTTTTGATATTTTCAAAACATCGTGGATTACGGAATTTTCCAATTTTGATCAGTTTCATTTTTTTAACAGTCATACTTGCTGAAACTAAGACATTCAGATGTTCTTTAGACATTTTACCACCTGGAAATTTTTCTCCTTTAAATTTTAATGTTATGTTAGGAAGCATTCTGTAAAAAAGTCCAGTCTCATCTGCATTATAAATTTGGTCATCTGTGTATCCTTCTCGTAATTTAGGCCATACTTTTTCGAGCCAATTTTGTGTTATTTCAGTATTGACCGAATTTGATTCTCCGCTAATTGTTGAAAACACAATATTATGTCTCGATCTAAATCTTTGAATCCAACCAGTGGAACAATTAAAATTATGCTTATCAAGGCCTTCAGCTAACTCATTGGCTTTCTGTTGAAGAATCGGTCCATTAATTGGAATGCATAGATTTCTTTGATTTTTAAACCATCGTAATAAAACAGTGTCTAAATCCGTATGTGTACAATTTCGAAGTTTCTTAACTAATAGTTTTTCGTTTTGAAACTCTTGTTCGGTTTTCTCTCGAGCTTTCCATATGTTAGAAATCGTAGAGTGACCTACGCCTAATTCATTAGCTATGTCGGAATTTTTTTCACCTTTTTTTAAACATTGACATTAGCTTTTTCTTCAATTGGGAATTATTTTCGTTTGCTCATTTTACAATTTTACAATACCTATTCAATACACCAACTCAAAACATAGTTAACCGCACGACGATTACCCGTACACTGACGATAGAATAAAAAAAATAAATAAACTGACGACGAAACACAACGATAAAATTTTCGGTATTATCGGATGTAATTAGTGCCTTCGATAAAGTAAACTCATAGATAAAAAATTTTTCCAATATAATCAAAAATAACCGTCATTACATCCGTATAGTCATTATACAGACGTCATAATAACCGATACAAATGAGTACATACAATATAGGAGTTTTGCCGGGACCTTTAATCTAAGGTCATTACATCCAATATGTCACTACAACAGGTGTCATTATAAACGGTTTCTACTGTACATCATAATATTATAATACTTTTAAAACGTTAAAATACATGTTTATATAATCGATAGGAATTAGTTTTTCAATATTACAATTGTAACTATATAATAATTATTTTTATTATGAATTATATATTTTGTATCCTGTAATAAAATTTATTACAATACATATTGGACAAATAAAAAATTTTTAAAGATCTATATTAATTCATTTATATTTTTTAAATATGAATAAATAATCTAGAACGTTTCATAAACTTAGCAAATATTCATAGTAAGTATTATTTATTGAGCTATATTATCGTATTCAAACTAATACCATCAAGCATATATAGAATGTGGGGTCGCTTGCTGAATAAGTTACTGTGAAATCGGGTTTTTGAAAATGTATATTATTTATATATTTAGCATAAATTATAACAATTCACGATTTTAAATATAAATAATTTGTCTCCTTCTCAATCAATGTTGATTTAATACAAATAATAATAATTTCATATACAATAAATTATTTTTTTACTATCGGTGTATATTGTGATCTAATTGTATTGCAAAATGTCTTTGTCATTTATTCTTACTTTAGGCGACAACAGTGGTTTTGACGTTTTGGTACTAATGTATTACTCTTACAGTGAGTAATAATAATTAACAATTTATCCTATGTTATAAATAATTAATGAGATAGACAATTTGAAAACTGTGAGAACGTTCTGGAAATGAACTTTGTAGAATGAAGAGGAAGAGGTAGACTGAAAAAGAGGTGGATGAATATGATTGAGTGTAATACGAAGATTGCTGGTGGGTGCGTAGATGATGTGGAATATCGTGTCAAGAAGAGGTTCAGGACACAGGTAGCTTAACTTAAATTGCTGGGATAGAGGTGAGCGAGAAGAAAAAAAAGAATCGTCAATAAATTTAAATGGACTGTTGGAATTAAAAATAATCCTAGTGTGACATAAATATATATATTTCTTTTTAAACAACAAACTTGTTGCAATTTGAATATTTAGTTCTGCCATAATCCTTAGTCTTATTCATAGTTTTTTCAAACAATGTTTCATAATTGCTTATTGTTTGCTATTGAAATTCGATTATCGTTTTTTGAATAATAATTATCGTTTGGTATTTACCTTTGTCCTTCATACATTTTATGAATTGTAATCCTTCACTCTTATTGTATTCCATTCTGCGGCCGTTCCATTTTACCGCCTGGTATTTACTTTGTTCAAATATTGTTTTTATTTTATAATATAATTATGATGGTAGTTGAATTATTAACTTAATTATGACCGTGTTATGACGTTCATATTAAAAACGATAAATTATTAAGATATAAATTTGAAGCACATATTTTTAAAAATTTATTTATTCTACATTTTTATCAACACATAATTAAGCAATCGTAAAAACATATAATAATAGTTATTCATTATATATAACGATAATATATATTCCACGAAATGAGAACGAGAATTCACTCCAAATTATTCATTTTATTATCCTATATCTTCATAGTGAGGATATTTTTTATGTCCTGGTTTTTTCGATCAATACAATAAAATATAACTAATTTTATCGTGCATTCTGGAATAGTTCAAAGAGATAGACACATTGTTTTTAACCAAGTAAGACAAGGAAGCATCATTAAAATGATCTTCAATGACTGGACGAAGTATAAAAGAGACAACAAAAACAAGTTTATCTCGTTTTGAAGTTAATGGTTTTTACAGAATATAATTAAATTATCATGATATAAATAGATAAATTTAAAAGAGTGCTTCGGACGATATTTGAAATCTATAGAATCAATTTAAAACTATTAAATTTAAATTAAAGTTATTGAAATTTTCAAAATTCATTGATTTTAAATATTTCTTTGATTTACACTTTTTTTTATTTGTTTGACAAAAAACGTAAAGGTCAAGGTATTTAATTTATACATGAGTGAAGTCTATGTATTTTTAATGTACTTTTCAGTTTTAAAATAAGATACCTCCTTACTTGTCCGATTGACTTTTTCTTTTCATACAATTCATCAATAAGCGGACTATCCACAACACATATATTAAAATTTGGTTTTTATTCACATATTAAGAAAATTAATTTTTTGGGCCTTTTTATTAATATTGAAACTTAATGGTATGACGTAGATTCATTTGTGATTTACATTCGTTTTACGTTCATTACAAAATCATTTCTTTATCATTATCTAAAGCGCAGCATTGTTTTTAGCTTTCTGATTTTTTTTAGGACCTTCGAAATTGAATTTCATTATATTTTCTTCGTTTCAAATTAAACATCGTGACCTTAAATATCAATCAATGCTTTTGGAGAAAATAAATATTAAAACACCGATTGTATCCAACACTTAAAAATTAAAAACAAAACGTTGACGAGAGCATGCTGTGCAAAAACTATGATAATCTATTTAAAACATTGTCAATAATTAGTGTCGTGCATTAAAATCTCAAGAAACAATTTACTTCATAGATTGACGCAGAAACAATAAATTATTAAAATAAAATATATATATATATATATATATATATTATTGCTATATTATAATATGTAACATATATTATTATTATATTTATAGACGAATATATTTTATTTATATCGTTATTATATGTGTTATTTTAATAATTAATAGCTAGAAATGATATTCAAAACGTGTTTGGTTACGGTAATTATTTGTTAATTTTAAACTATTTATTAAATATCACTTATAAACCTTCCTACAATCATTCTTATTCTAATTATTTCTCTTCTAATAGAGTGTTTAAACATTAACTATCATAAAATGTATTACTTTTAATGGGCCTAGTGGCATTTCAGTTCGTTTGTTTTACAGCTGTCAAAAGCCTTTCATTCCAATTTTCTTAGTTTTCATACTCTTGATGGACGAGCATAGTTTAATCATTAACAGACTCAAATCCTTTGGTATAGACAATACATCCCTATTTTGGTTTGGTTCTTACCTTTAGAAAACAATATGTTGAAACTATGTATTTTAGCTCCTGAAGACTTTTATCTTTTATAAGAGGAGCATAATCTATTGACTTTTTTTTTCACTCATTTTGGCTTCTCTTTGAATGTAAGCAAATGTCATGTCATTATTTTCAATAGATGTAGGACATATATTCAGAACACTTAGTATTTTAATAATACATCGAATAAGTGTGTTTCTTCAATTAAAGTTCTTGGAGCCCATTAACTCTCTAATCTTAGTTTCAGCTAATGTAGTGAATATACCATTGGACGAGCTTTTAAAGTTTTATTTTTTTACCGTAATACTAAAATCTCCTATTTTGCACATTTTTTCCGTTCATTGGAACGACCTTTGCTTGAATACGGTGTTATCAATTGGCTCCCTTATCTTATTAAGGATCAAGTATACCCATAGCGTACACAAAATAAATTCCTAAAATACGAGTATATTGTCTTTGTCTTAAGTTATCTAAATCTTGCCATAGCTTAATTTCTTTACGAGAACTTTTGAATATCCAGTCATTTCATTCTCTTCGTACAAATACTGGCCAAAAGTAAATTGTGGCAAAACTTAATGAGTAACTTGACTTCTCACTTGACGTACGTTTTATAATAATCGTTATCAAAGACAGTTGTGCAAACCCACAAATTCTGCTTTATGTAGTCTTAACAACTCTATTCACCGTGCACTTCGGTCATATCCTGTATAACTCTCCACTTGCTTTCTATCATTGTTTTATTTTATTTTTATCTGTATTCTTATAATCATTCTTAATTACCATTCCAAAAATTTATCTTCTTTCTCCTCATTACCAATTATACCATCATATGTTTTGTTATGCCTCACAACGAAAATTCATGTAAATAAAAATATTTAATTAAACTTTGGTATAAGTTTTTTAAAGAAGGTTCATTTTCATGAAATCAAGAAGTATCACATATATAATACAAATTTTAGAATTTTCAAAAAAAAA
Organism: Schlechtendalia chinensis; assembly: GCA_019022885.1. Lineage (NCBI taxonomy): Eukaryota > Metazoa > Arthropoda > Insecta > Hemiptera > Aphididae > Schlechtendalia > Schlechtendalia chinensis. The sequence continues at coordinate 3,113,650 of CM032339.1, read as the reverse complement.
TAAATTCAAATATAATAGTAATAGTTATAACAAAAAAAGTTATAATATATTTTATAGATTTCTTTTCATTTTGCATAAATGTTGTATTTTATATATATATTGTATTTAATATTATTAGAATGCATTATAATTTATGTTTCAGATAAATTATTATATTACTACCATAATCTATTGACTGAAATCATGCAGTACATAAATGAGTTGTGTAAGTTACACCAATTTTTTATCTTGTTAAATAAAAAATACTAGATAATATTTAAAATTTACTTAAATTATTAAGAAGGAATGGAAGTGAACATATTTATTTAATTTATGAACATGTATGTAAAAATTAGTTTTTTGATTATCAGAGCTATGAATTTAATGTACTAAAAAACTATTTTTTTTTTTTTTATTAAAGAAGATTTGTTTTACAACATTACACTTCGACAATTAAACTAAATTATCACTGGATTGTGTAATATGTGAGAAAAAAAAGAAAACAAAAAAGAACATAAATAAAAACTAAAACTAAACTAAAAGTAAATTAAAAAGGAGATTAAATAACAAAAAAGAGATGTTTCATGCAATATATAAATTAAACCAGAAAACCAGAATTTACAATAAAATTGAGAACTAAATTAACCACCAATGGGGAGGGAGAGCTTAAAATCGAAAAGATATTATCGGAGGACACATTGTTATCTCTCAGATTTTTGAGTAGGGCTTGTCTTTTTATTGTTAGGGAGGGACATAAGAAAATTATATGTTTTAAATCGCATTTTGCGGGGTATGAATGACGAGTGCACAGTGGAGAATCATTTATTGCGAGAAGAAAGGCATGGGCAGGATGCCGGTTATGTCCAAGACGGAGTCTAGTAAACATTACAATTTGTGCTCTTGATAGTTCCCAACAATTAAACCAAGGATGGTGGAAAGTGGTAGGAGAGATATTCCTATACCACCTTGCATAGTCCCGTGGATAGACCAGTTGTGGTAAAAAAAAAAAAAACTATTAAATATGCTATAATGCAGTTATACACTGGAAATTGACATATTTAAACCCACCGGTTTGTTTTATTTTGTAAATAGGACAAAAGGCGAGTAATTGAATACAACAAAATAACAATTATTAAATGGGCGTCTCCGTTATGATTTTAATAATTATAACTACATAAAATACACACTAACACAATACAATAAATTAATAACGATACGCCGACCTGACTTCGTCGTTCATTCTTAATACTTTGCCTACAACAATCATGGGTTGTGAGCGTGACTGCTGTTTGTGAACAATGACAGTGGAGTGGCGTAAATATGAGGAAATGTGATTTTTATTGTATGTTCTTTTTAACATTTTTAAATATGCAACCAATATCAACCGTGTACCAACGCATCATAGGTTTAGAAAGTAGTGGTATATTAGGTTATTAGTATGGAATTTTCAAACACAATAAAGTGATTTTTTTAAATACTTTTTTGACATTTGTGACAAGCTTATCTTTTTTTAAATACTGAATGTAGAGTTGTTCGAAAGTTCTATTCAATCCATGAGAAATACAAGTTAGGTTAACAAAAATTATTTGAAATGAAGATTGTTTAATTTATTAAGGGCAATGTAAGTTTGGGGGAAACCTGACCTTACCAAGCATGGCTTTACATAAATCATTATTGAATAATGTCTTTTATTACGAATTATCTACACATGAGTGTATTGTAAATAATGCTACATTATGCTTACGATTACGTGAGTTGTCGTGTACGAATTAATTATTCATAAGTTTTTGATATAACTAGGAATGTACCTAACTAATTGCAAATTACCAGTGTCAGACTGGCTGAAAAAAGCATTATACTATCATGGTTATTTTAGATATGTTACTGACGTCGTCACTGACTTCTAAATATCATAGATCGATGGTGTTTTGAGTCAAGAAAAATATCAATTGCGCCAATATATCATCGATTCGGCGCATATAAGTTAGGTCCAGAGTTAAGATAACTAGACTAGGTGGGTCCCAGGTTAATTTCAGCAGTACACTTGTTCGGTCCACACATACAATTATCATGTCAATATCTGGAATCTGTCCATATTATATTATTCAGGCAATAAACATATTTGAAACTCGTATGATAATATTTCCTTAACCTTTGGTGTCGTTTGGCACCGTCACTGTTTGAATTTTATCTTCAACTACTTTTTTTCCGCTTATTTTTCATCGAAGGTGTGTATTGTAAATTATTGTGTTCGTTGTACAAATTTATATTATTATATTGTTATCTATCTTACTCTTATTCTTGACGCGTTATAGAAGAAATTAAAGTAATATTAAATGAACGGTACAAACGAATAAAAGTATTGAATGGTTATTAATATTAAATTCATAAACAATCATTAGGCTATAAATCACTAACAGTTTTAAATCTGTATAAATGGAAAAGAAAATGTCTTGTATATTGTTTGGAAAAACATGGACATAATTATTGTCTAGTGCAAATTAGTTTTTTTTCTAATAATTTGGTGTATATTTTATTTCGTCATTTAAACCCTTTTTACATCACTTAAAAACTCGTAACCACCCATGATTCTAATTATATTGTAATTAAACGTGTCGTCCACAATAATATCATTTAAAGAAGCGAATTAATGTTTAGGTTTAATTTGTAAATATTGTAAAACGTTGAAGGGTGTACAGGAAAATAATGCTGGCATTCTATGCTCTACCAGTATATGATGTGTATATGGAAAATGGATGAAAATTTTCAGGTAAAAAAAAGTTAGTTGACGAAATCAATAGGTCGATTTTATTCTACCTGTAATGATGGATTTGTTACTGGCAAAGTCGATATATGTTTTTACTGGTAAAAAAATCAATGAATCGACCAAAACCCTATACAAATTTAAAAAAAAGCATGAATCACATGAAATCTTGCTTGCACTTATACACTCTTATCTCTTAAATATGTAAAGATTGTCATATAGGATTTCGTATTTGATTAATAATTAATACAATATAAAGTCATTGAATTCACAGCATTGGTGATAAATAGTGTGAATAATAATTTAAAACGAAAATTCATGTAGAAACCAAGTTGATCTAATAATGAATTAACGCAAAATATAATTGAATATTATAAAATGATACTCAAAAATGTATTTAAAAAAAAATTCCATGATTTAAAATTTAATAGGATTACATTTTTAATATTTAGGTTGATAATGTACAAAATCCAAAGTTAAATACTGTTATAAAAATGCGATTACACCTTATTGGAAGCAATATGTAAAAAATGATAGTTATTCAAATATTAATAATCATTAATTAATTGAAAAAAAAAATTTTTAATTGAAATAACACCTTTTATTTTTCAATAGTAAATAAACGTAATTATCTTCGACCAACTAAATGGTGTAAAAAATTACATACAGGTTGGTTCTAGACTATTATATTATTAAACACGTTAACTAACATAAATTATTTTTAATAAAAACATAATAGAGTACATACGTGCATGAATATTTATTAAACACAATGAGAGAGAATCAAAATATAATTCAATATTGAAATTGGTATTTACCACTATTAATTCAAAAAAAAAAAAAGAAATACTATTTATAGTTCTTTTAATATAATTTATATGCTGAGTGGCTTAGTTTTGCTTACTTTAATGCTAAAATACATTTAATTTTATTTTATTGAAGATAAACAAAATGTTTTCAAAACGTCTAAAATTTAACACACATAACATACATAAAAAGAATATCAAACTTTTTAATTTCTATAAATTTAGTTTTATTGCACTAATTTATATTAGGTTTTTTATGAACATTTAAAAGGTAAAATTATTTTATTGTAAAATAAAATAAAAAATTGTATTATAATTTCTAGGTCACTTTGATGAATGCATGTGTAAGGTTTCAAGTAACATTAACTATTATAATCATCTACATATATTATATATTATATAATTATAATATAATATAATTATAACATAATATAATTATAACATAATAGTGACATTATGTGTGTGTATGGGTGGGGGGGGGGGGATAAAAAAGATGGATAAAAAAATATATAGCTTATCTACGATACATATTTTCCAGCTAATTTGTTTCTACCTAGAGAAAAAGGAGGAGGTGGATTTATTAGTAAGTATTTTTTTTACTTTTAAGAAACATTTAAGATTTTTATTTTATACTACTTATAACAATATAACATTCATAAATATATAATTGACAATTATTAATCATTTAGTATGACCATTATTTATTCTTTTGCGGATAAATATTGTCTTAATTTTTCTTTAATTGTTTATAGTATACTGGACTTTCGTTGATGCTTTGAAATATGCGTATTATAATCTTTGTGAATAAACTATTATTTATTATTATTACTAATTTAATCAACAGACAAAAAAGAGGCAAATAGAATTCAATAGAATATCCATACAAAGGACTTCTTTTGTCATCTTAATCTGGATATAAATACCGAAAACTCTGCATATCTACTGAGATATTTATTGATTTCATAATAATTATGATCAGTTAATTATTAACATATTACATTTGTTCATTTTGATTTTGAAATCTTCTTAAAATTTTAATCAATGGATTTAGCTATCATATGTAAAAACGTCGGTTTTAATAAAAAACAATGACAAAATAAAGAATTTTGGTATCGTAAAATATACAATGTCTGATCACTTTTGTCTCTTAACTAAAAACTTATTATTATTTTAATTCAGCAAATTATGGCATAATTTATACTTTTATTTCGTATGTTGTACAATACATCTAAAATACGTTTAGCTGTTTTGATTTCATATTTCTTTCCAATTTATAATTTTCAATAATTTTTAACGTAATTGAATTCATTTTTAATCTTCGCAATCAAAACAAAAATATTATGTACATTTTTATTTTTGTGTATACAGTTTTATTTTATTTTTCTCTAGCGCAACAAGTTAATTATAGTACAAATAGTAAGTTTTGAATGTAATTTGATATCTATACGTACCTATGTTTTTCAAAAATATTGTTTCTATTCATAATTTAACATAATAATGTTAGTTATATAGTTTGACAAACATAATTAAACAAAAAAATGTCATACCGTTTTTGAGATGTGTTCTGTTGAAATAATACATTTTTGTGTTAGGGTTTTATCTTTTCTCTTAATCTAAAATTAAAATAAAACTATTAAATACAATTAGGGAAAGATAACTCCTTTTAAATCCAAACAGTACTCGTTCAATTTAATATTACTATTCTATTTCGTAAAACGTTTTGAAAATAAATAAAAGAAAATTAATTTATATTTTTTTGACATTTGTATATCATATTATATTATAAAGCTAATAATAAAATGAAAGATCAAATAATCATGTCGACATTTAGAATGAAATATCATAGTAAATAAATAAATAATATAAATATATAATCTTAATTAATCTTTTAATTTATAATATATTTTTGTCTAGAATATACAAGAATGTACTTCCTTCACATTTTGAAATCACTTTTTGAAATGCATGGTGAGTATTATAATTAATAACAACGAGTAAGGTACACAATAGAGGTGCGTATAGAATTATGATAACATGAGTATTCGATAGTCACCTCTTACCGTAATACGTAACGTAGTATTATGATTAATAATACAAAATAATTATTTCTAAGCTTCCTTAAATATAGACTCCATACCATAACGTTTTGTATCTTAGTATTCCATACTATTATTCTGCGCAATATGTACGGTCTGAAATCGACTTTTATTACTTTACAATATTACAAAATTCGAATTCAAAATTTTTCACTTAACATGAAACTAATCTAATTATATGAATAGATTAAATAAATAATTTAAACAAAACTTTCATTTTTTTTTGTATATAAATATATTTTTTTAGAAAAATCAAACATTAATATATCAACTCCTATGGATGCTTGCAAAATTGAAGTCATCAATTAAACATCACTTATTTTTAATTAAAAAAACTATTTAATATTATTATATCCATAATATTATTGTAATCTGATAGACAAGCGTGTCGTGAAATAACAATAATAATAATAGTTCTATCAAATTTTACAATTTTATGCATTTTTTAATAAAATTAAAAATTATTCTATTAATAATTTAAATATGCAACGAAATTGTTAACATTGATTATTTAAATTTTTATGTTTATTATTTAGCAAATGCATTTTAATGCCCCAAATATTATATTTGTATTAAATACATATTTGTAATTTAAATAAATCAATATGATTCTCTCATATACCGATAAACCTTCTTTTTTAGTGAATATATGGAGAATATGTTTGATGAATTCGAGTATATGCAACGGATTTTTACAAATACATTTATTTCGCAGTTTTATACGCAATAAAAAATACTGTAGAGAATATTATGTGAGAACATAATCACAATTTACGACATTATAAAAATGTCAGTTGCACGAGCGAGCTTAGCCTTGTCATATAGCATGAAGTAGCTTTAAAGCTGCGACGTCTCGATCCAAATGGATGAGCGCCGTGTGACGTATCCGTATTCTAAGAGGAGGGTCGCCAACCCATGGCCGAGGCTAAAAAGCCGGAGCTCAAGGGATTTTTTTTTCTTGTTGATATTTAGAGGGACAGCAATTAAATAAAATAGATATAAAGGTTTCCATTCTTCCGTTGCACCGGACACACACATATTTATACACACAAAACAAACCAATGTCTATACATATTACCCAATGTCCACGCGGAGGCGCGGACACATCCATCCGTGGAACATCGCTACAGGCGATCTCCGCCCCGGTGGACGAAACGGACGATGACTACTCCATTTGTTCACTCGTTTCTCGACCGGATAAAACAACAGTCAATTTTAGGGGGAAAAGGAGAAATAAAAGGCACACAATTTTAACAGTGAGAGATGTTTATTATTCGGCAGACGAAATACAACCAACTGACCGAAAACGACTATTTATACATAGTCCGTTGAACTTTTACTATCGCCTTTTCGGTACCGTCGGGTATCGCGATATTATCTATCATGCAATGGAAATAGACGACGGAGGTCCTCATTAAAATCGAATGTTACAAAGCATATAGCTTTTTATTGAGTTACTCTAATTTTTTTATGTTATGTCGTTCGTTGACTTTGTATTAGTTTGAACTATGATATTATGTTAATGACCCAAATACCCCTAATAAATGAAAAATTAAAAAAAATATATTCATTGTAATTGTTGGTATATATTATTGATATATTATATTATAATAATTTAATGAAGATAAATGGGCCGTTTGTGTGTTGAAAAACCTATGGGTCAGGTTGAGTTTAATAATTGTAGAGGACGTTAATTTTTTTAAAGTGTAGTCACGACAGTCAAACGTGCACCACGTACTCTGAAGATGAAACCTGTAACAGTTCCGAAATGTAAGAAAAATAAAAATCACAATATGGATATTTTCGAAAATCATACAAGTAATAAAATTTCAATTCATGAAAGCTTTAATAAACTCATGACTATTAATAAGTCACAAGCCCAAACAATGTCTATTTATGGGATGGATCTAGAAAATTGTGCTTCTCATATGGACAATTTATATTATAAATATAATTATTTTATATAGTTTATAGTTTAAATTTTCTAGGATACGTCATATTATTATTTAAAATGTAAACACGATGATGTAGAGATAATCTTTTGACTATTAGTAGACGACAACGATGATGACGAATATTAACCAACAATCGGTGTAGCAGCTGGTACAATAAGGTTTGCATAAGTTTGTGGTAATAGCAAGATAAAATAAATCGTGTTATCCGAAAAAATTATTCCATACAAAACTAAGTATATTATAATCAACTGATAATAAAATACCATTTTTGTGTACCATTAAGTACCATAGTTAAATTATTTTTGAAATTAGTTTATAATATACAGGGTGATTGGGTATAACTTTTAAAAAATAATAGGAGTCGTTGTACACCTCAAAAGCAACAAAAAAAGTTCAATAAAGCATGGTCCAACTCTCAACCGACTTAGAGTTATATCGCATTTTTCGTTTTATTCAAAAAACGTTACTTTTACTCATAAATTGACTTTTATTTCGTGAATTATTAACTTCAAGACGATTTTGAAGACACTGGAAAGAGCATTAAATTTTCTATTAATAGAGATGCCTTTTACTCAAAAAAATTTATTTTCATTACCGAAAACTTAATAATTAAACTTTAAAAATGTGAAATTCAAATTTTTAAAACAATTTCAATTGTAAGAAAAATAAAATTTTTTTCTGTAAAAAAATGTACAAATTTGACAAAAACTTTGTGTTTCTATTACTTTCAAAACAATGTGCTAACATAAGCAATTACCTAGGCGTTTTGATGAGAAATTTCGAAAAATGTGTTAAAAAACGTTAAGTGATACATAAATTGTGAAAATGTTCAAAATGATTGTTCAAAAAACAGGTAGGCTAGTACCTATTTGTAATTTGTAATGTGTTAGTAATGTGTACGTTTATTATGAAAATTGTCCCTTCTAATTTATCAGAATTTTCTGAGAATGATTTGATACTGTTATTCGGTAGAAAATTATATTCCAGGAATACACTTCCCTCAATATTTGAGGCGAGTGCTTTCTGGAAAACTGCCTGGCTATCCCTTATCCTCTCCATGTTTCCATATCCAAATCAATTCATTTTCAATTTATTTAGTTAGTTGTTTGTGCACCGTCGTACCTACTTGAGCGCGTTCATAATGCATTTCTCCTTTGAGAATTCATAGACATGCATTTTGTGTACGTTTTGTGTGACGGAAACTCTTTAGGAGCTAGAAGAGAATATATTCAACGTTACCCAATCCGTCTAGCCCCCAGTCATCCAACATTCACAGCTATTCACAGAAACCTCCGAGAGAGAAGTACATTACAGCGTGCATTAAGAGAAGGTGGCAGTCATACTGAAGAATGTCGAAATGATATACTGAATTTGGTTCAACGTAACCCAGAAATCAGCCAAAGGGAGATCAGTGCACACGTGAAAGTGTCTCAATGGATGGTTTGTAGAACAATCCAACAGAAAAGGCGACATTCATACCAATATACGAGGGACTCAGGGGCTAGAGGAGTGGGACTACCAATTTCGAGTGCACTTCTCGCGTTGGTTGCTCCACAACGATGTTGATGACCCCGATTTTCTTCGTCGAATACTATGGACCGACGAATCGACATTTACAAGGGAGGGAATATTTAATATCCATAATCGAAATTTTTATGCGAATGAAAATCCTTGGTTGGTACATCAGCAGCGGTTCCAACATCGCTTTGGTGTAAATGTGTAGATGGGGGTCATTGGAGATCAAATATTTGGGCCTCATTTCGGACTGCCACAGAACCTATCTGGTGAGTCCTACCTTTATTTTTTGGAAAATGAATTACCAATTCTGTTGGATGATGTCCCATTAAATTATACGCGCAACATGATTTTCCAACATGACGGAGCACCACCACACTTTTCTTTGACTGTCCGGCGGTCTCTTGATCTCAATTATCCGATATGGATAGGCAGAAGAGGTTCTGTCCCATGGCCAGCACGGTCATCAGACCTTTCATCACTTGATTTTTTCGTGTGGAGATTTTTGAAGACTCATGTTTACCAAACTGAAGTGCGAATACGTGAAGAGTTGGTCCGTAGAATAGAGCAATGTGTGCCTCAACTCCGTAAAACAATGTCAATACGTGTCACGTGAACGGAGATGAGACGAAGAGCCCAAGCCTGTGTGAGACATGATGGGCACCACATTGAACAATACTTACAGTAAATAAAAACGTAAGATTTGTGATTTAAATTTGTAAATGCAATTAATAAATCATTGTAATTGAAAATGCGTTCTGAACAAGTCTTCTTTTCCCAGGTTTTGTGGTAAGTACAAGGTCCTACCATCTAATGTTTTTTAACATATTTTTTGAAATTTCTCATCAAAACGAAATTTGAAATTTCTCATCAAAGTTTTTGTCAAATTTGCACATTTTTTTACTGAAAAAATTTTTATTTTTCTTACAGTTGAAATTGTTTTAAGAATTTGAATTTCAAATTTTTAAAGTTTAATTACTAAGTTTTCGGTAATGAAAATAAATTTGAGTAAAAGGCATCTCTATTAATAGAAAATTTAATGCTCTTTCCAATCGTGTCTTCAAAATCGTCTTGAAGTCAATAATTCACGAAATAAAAGTCAATTTATGAGTAAAAGTAACGTTTTTAAAAGAAAAAACGATAAACGCGATATAACTCGGTTGAGAGTTGGACCATGATTCATTGAACTTTTTTTGTTGCTTTTGAGGTGTACAACGACTCCTATTATTTTTTAAAAGTTATACCCAATCACCCTGTATATCATCGGTCATTTCGTCAATTCTTTTAGAGACAATGTCATTGCTCAAAGGAACTGATTTCATTATTTTATTACTTGAACCCTCTCCTTGCATAGTTTCAATTATTTCCTTGACAGCCGGTAAAATAAGCGTTTTGCCAATTGAAGGAGGTTTATCATTTTTTGCAATCAATAAAGACACTTTGTATGATGCAATAAGTCCCTTATCTAAATCAGATAATTGTTTTTTAAATAAACTATTAACAGTAGCCCGTTTTCCAATTTTTGCTTTAAGATCCTGAAAAAATGAAAGTGGCTCCTCTAATCTTGAGGTTAAATTCAGTTTTTAGTTATAACAACGTATTCAATTATTTTAATAATGTTTTATATAAATATTAAAATTATTTTTAAATTGAATAAATGAGTAAAAAGAAAAAAAAATGCCCTTGCTTTTAAATATAGAATTTACATTTTTATATGTAAAAATGTAATTTTGTTTTAACACATGGACATGTCTTATTGTTAATAGTAACTTTTTAAATATTAAAAATTCTTACACATTTTATGCAGCAACAAGTCATGTAGATACTAACCTATCGTAGTGAACAAGTACATTTCTATTTGATCACATATGTCGGTAATCTATAAGAAACGCGTTAACAATTAAAATGACGTACAACGTCCTGCAGGTCATCGAGCTGCTTATGGTTTATGGATAGTTGGGGATCATGGATATTGAAGTGAAAAACAAATCGTTCATTAGCTATATTGCTAACCTTATACAGTGAAACCTCGGTATTTCGAACTCCGGTATCTCGAAGTTTCTGTATATCGAATTTTTTTTTCAGTCTGGATCATTCAGTATTGAATTTACGTATTCAGTTATTTCGGTATATCGAATTTCCATATGTCGAATATTTCTATAAGTCGAAGTCATTATCCGGTACCCGCCACCTATTATGATTCACTAACTCGAATATATGACAGATTAGATAACGTATAAAATGCCCAGACTATTAAATATAAGATAAATGACAGAGCTTATACACACAACCTTGTATGTAATAACGTTGATATTTATATAGTTCAGCTAGTGACCGATAACGGCGATAAAGTTACACGGACATTATTTTTTCTGATTTTATTAATCGTAATTCTGTTGTTTGTACTTGTTCGTGATTTTAATTATATAAACTATATACATGAACTTCGAAGATACGTTCAACAACAGTCAGGAGTTTCTGACATTTTTTCTGCACTTAATATTTTAGGTAGTTTTATTGAAAATACTTCTAATACTAAACAAAAACAAACAAAAATGACAGATTTTCTACTTTCATAGAAAATAATGTATATGTACTTACCCAAATGACGAATACTAATACATAATATGTATGCAATGTATAAATACATTATACATTATAAATACACATTTTTCCTAATAATTAAATATTTTTATTTCAAATTTTGTTTATGTTTTAAATCCCCTCGCTAATTCGTAATTTCGATATGTCAAATTTTTTTTTTGGTCCCTTACGACTTCGAGATACCGAGGTTTCACTGTATAATCACGTATATTAAGGCTACTTACTGTGAGAACGTTTGAGAAATATTGTGGAGAAATCCATAAAAGACCAAAGGTACACAAGTTTTTGGTAACTTTTTACAATGAATAAACTTTCATCTACTATTATAAACAAAAAATAACAAAAAATCAAAAAAATATAGAATTTGCATTATTGATACAGATTATTCACGTGTTGGCTTTTTATTGCTGAATTTTTTTTTAACATGGAGGCGTGAACTTGGTGAAAACCATTGAGCGCCATCTTAATTCTGCCTATATTTATAAACTATTTATGAGTCCAGTAGTAGTATGGTAATTTATTTTTGAAAGAGTATCCTTTTAATGTACTATTATGGAATTTTCGGATGAAAATAACCTATTTAACCTTTGATATTAATTTAGGTATTTCGAACGGAAATCTAATAATAGTTTGTGGAACCAAAGATCTGGAAAAGAAATGATTAGGTATCACTAATTTTTTAAGTCAAAATTTGCGTGCTAATTTTCTGAATTTAAAAGGATAAGAATATTCCTTTAAATATTTTATATCAAATAATTGAAAATAAAAACATAATCGTCTTTAATATTGTAATAGATAATTCACATTTTTATTATTTGTTATATTTAAAGAAATAATTAATAAATTGATGTAGCATTATCTGTAACGTAAAAGTTAAAACTTATATATTTTATATATTTTTTATTTTTCATGTTTAATATGTAAATATGTGTACCCTACGCATAATACGAATGTACCAAAATTCGTTTACTATGCACCAGATGTGAGCTGTTGATCAGGTTATGAAAAATTTGGCCACTGCTCTATATTACTATGTGAAATAAAATGTTCTTCGCCTAAGAAGATGTTGAGGAGTGACAAGGTATATTCTTATTTGCACAAAATATAGACGACCTGTTTTCTAAATGTTATAAAATTATATTGATGAAAAACATTCTATTCTTCGTTCTTTAGTCTATGGATATTAAAATATTGTCCTCGGAATTCAAAATGATTATGGTTTTTGCTGAACGTTTTTCCATTCTACTAACTTTTGCAATTTGTATGAGTCCTGATAATGTGCACATTGGTAAGTATTTTAACTGTTTGTTACGTAAGAATTTGTTATATTCTTAAAGTTTATTATTCAATTATAATTATTATAATACTATTCTATATGGCGATATGACTAGTTTTAATCGAAAAATGATTATTATCGCTTATTATTACAGACATTAAAATTATTTTTGTTTATCTATTCGATATTTAGTATATTGTTGTGTCTGTGCATTCGCTCTCTTTTGTATTCGCTTTTTTTTTTGTTTCGCAAAAATGTTTGTTTTATGAATTTTTTCTTCTAGTTCCCAATATATATCGCTTAATTCGTTTTTTTTCGTCTTCTTTGTATAGTACACTCCTCTCTTTTTTTTATTTGTCGTGTATGAATTATTAAATACTATTAAACGTTTTTTCCTCGCTAGTATTATTCTCAATAAATCGTCGTTAAAGGAAAAACTTGTAATTATTTAATTCGTATTATATTATTATATACCTATTTTTTATATTTATTTATATTGTGCTCTATTTAAATTCTTGTCAAATATTGTTTAATCTAATTATATCTTGTTTTTATATTATATGTAAGGATTCCCGCGCGCGTCCATATTTTGTTCCTGTTTTTCTTATATTTTTTTATGGTAATTTTAATAACACACTAATACCTAAATTATACATAAATTGTTATTTTTTTTTTTTATAACATAGTTCACTTATTACTAGTAATTACCTCCAAATTATCGTTTATTTATCCAGCTATCTTTGTTCTTCACTAATTTAATCTTTTATTTTTATTTTTAATTTTGTCGGCAAAAAGATAGTCAATTATTATTATTCGCTCTTTACTAGCTGCAACAGCAACTATATTACATACGTATCATTATTATTTACAATTTTACAAAAATAAACACACACTGACATTTTTTGGTTAAATCAGTAAATATACGATTGTTTATTAAACAGGAATTTATATATATACAGGGTGGGCCAGAGAAACAGAAAAATTTGAAAGTTATATTAGCAGCCCTGGAGAGCTTGTAGAAAGGCGATAGTGTTATTGTTATGTTCAAAAGTACCTGCCATTTATTAAACATGGATCAGTGGGTCGGTTCACAACGCGCTTTTGCTGTGAAGGCGAATTACAAAAATAGCGATAGTCTGACTGCCGCTCGCAGGGAATCCCGACGCCATTACAATTTGGGACGTCATGAACGTGTTCCATCATGCAAAGCAATCAAAACTTGGGTTGAGAATTTTGAGGAGACAGGTTCAGCTTTCAAAAAAAAACCACTAGGAGCTAAACGAACTCAATGAACCCCTCAGAACATCGAAGCAGTTCGGACGTCATTTGAAAAAACGACGTTCTGTGAGAAAATAAGCAGCAGCATTGGATCTCAGACGAACAACTGTCCGTCGAATTCTACACAATGATTTGAACTTTCAACCTTACAAAATTCAAATTGTGCAAGAACTAAGACCAACGGACTACATGGCACGGCTCGAGTTTTGTGAAAAAATGATGGAAAAAATTAATGGCAACCCCAATTTTATTGACAGCCTGTTGATGTCAGACGATACTCATTTTCATATCAACGGATATGTAAAGAAGCAGAATAACCGGTATTGGTCTTTTCAAAACCCTCGTGATTTACATGAACGACTCTTACACAGCCCAAAGGTTACAGTGTGGTGTGCCTTATCAACGCATTGTGTAATTGGGCTTTACTTCTTTGAGGACGAGAGAGGGAATTCAACGACAGTAACATCAGCTCGATATGTTGCTATGCTTAAATATTTTGTTGCAGAAAAACTTGAAAATTTTCCTGGTCTTGACAATCCGTGGTTTCAGCAACATGGAGCCACAGCTCATACTGCTAGATCATCAATGGCAGCCGTTTAACAGCTCTTTGGTAATCGAATCATCTCGCGGTTCGGTGACATTCATTGGCCCCCAAGGTCACCTGATTTGTCGGCGTGACTTTTTTTTGTGGGGCCATATTAAAAGCCAAGTTTATAGTACTCGCCCAACAACACTTCTTCAGTTGAAGACAAGAATCCAAGAAGTAATTGCTTTAATTCCCATGGAGATGTTACAGAGAGTCATGCAAAATCTTCACACACAATTTTAGGAATGTGTACAGAGGAACGGACACCATCTTAAGGATATTATTTATCGAACCTAATATTTTAGTGTTTTTAACCTTAAATGGCATTATATGTACTCTATGTATTCAACAATAAATATTCAAAAACAAATTTTAAACGTTTGGGAGAGTTATTTCAAATTTTCCCATTTCTCTGGTCCACCCTGTATATATATACAGTGAGTTTCGCTTAATGTGATCACATTGGTTCAGGTAATTTTGATTCTATTAACCAGTTGATTCCATAAAACATATTTTTTTAAAAATGTACTATATTTATACGCAAGCTAAAAGTAAAATAAAAACAAAATAATAAATAAATACTGTAATAAAGTTGAGTATAAAGTAAATTATATGTAGTAAAAAAATAAAATAAATACATTCAAAACAAGGAAAAGAAATTATCTATTTTTGATTGTACTTGAGAATCTATTAATTTCATTTTCATATTTGCCTGACATTTAAATCCATAATCAATTAATAATTAGTTATGTGTATAAATGTATAATTCAAATTAAATACATAATAATGTATGTAACTTTTACCATACCTGTAACTTTTGGAACAACTGAAAAGTATCATTATCGCCGTATTTTTGAACTGCTCCTTTTAACTTTTCTAAAACAATTCTTGTTTCTTTTTGAGTGATTTTCACATTATTATCCTCGTCATTGTCATCGTGATCAATAATTTCTTCTTGATTTTTTATTTGTAAATCAGTTATTACTTGATCAGACATTGCTCCAAAAGTAAGTAAATCTTGATCAATTAAAATCTAATTTTTAAAGTTTGTGTCCAAGGGTTCTAGCTCCTGCTATTCTTTTTCATCAGGCTCGATTTGTAAAAACCCAGCTATTCGAAAACAATTTATAATGTATTCAGAAGTCACTTTATCCAAGAATTAACCACCATATGTATAGCTTCTCTTACTGTTATTTTACGAGCTATTTGTGATGCAGAAATTTCACATACATCTATTGTTTCAACAATAAAATTTCACATTGCTTTTCGATAGTAAGTTTTCATTGTTTTTGTGATTCCCTGGTCAAGAGGTTGTTTGAGTGACGTAATGTTTGGCGGTAAAAATTTCAGATCGATGTTTTGTAAATTTAATTTTAGATGTGCCGTACAGTTATCAAGAAGTAGTCAAATATGTCTTGGTTTTATTAGATTTCTCTATCCCATTTTTGTAAAATTTCGGTAAAAATTTGGTAAAAAACAACGTGGATTTTTACTATTACCTATAATTAAAGGACGTTTTTTATCTGTATCCGTCATGTTGCAAGCCAATAGAATTGTAAGCGTTTGCATTTATTTTTTACCGTACTCCCTTTAAAATCAAAAGTAGAATCTGGAAGAGCTCGATAATACAAACCGGTTTCGTCTACATTATATACGTCATTAAGTGCATAATTAGACGATTTAATAAAATCCTTTAAATAATCATCGGTAGCTTGATAATCTGCATCTTTTTTTTTCTCAACATGTCTTTTTAAAAACAATATTGTTTCTATTTTTCCAACATGTCAACCACACAATCGTTAGACTAAAATTATCTACACCTAATTGTAAACCTAATTTTATAGCTTTCTCTTCTAAAATAGAATTATTGACAGGTAAATTTAAATTTCGTGCTTGTTTTAACCATCGTAACAAAGATTCTTCTACATCGACATTTTGTCATTTTGTTTTCGTTTTCGAGAAAGAGACAAATTTTGTTCTACATATTCAACAATTTCCTTACGATTTTTAAAAATTTTGTTTAATAGCTGTGGAATTTTCAGAGCTAATGCGGCTTCTTTTTGAGAAAATTTCTCTAATTTATCATTACGAATGAGTAATTTTTTTTCTTTTATTGTTAAATCTCTACGTTTGCCGGACATTTAAGAAAAATGTTTGATCACGAACTATGAACTACCACAAACTGTAATAAACTTAATAGGAGAAACACGACGTACAAAGAAAACTAAAGGACGTAACGTACAACGATACACTGTCACACTCTGATTAGTTCGATTTTATAAATTGTGTATCAATTTGAAATACCATAAAAACGATAAGCATGTTCTTAAAAGTGATTCAATTATCCGGTACTTGATGATTCTAATAAAAGGTTTATTTAACACTAGTAACATACTATTTGGTTTGAGATTTTTATTTTTGATTCCAATAAACGGTTGATTCTTTTAACCAGTGATTACATTAGCGGAACTCACTGTATTTTTTTTTTTTTTTTTTTGTGAAAACTTAGGTTTTAAAAATAATTAAACATAATAGCTTTCTACTCATATTTATATTATTTTTACAATTTTAAATACCTAAATATACTTTAGACAAGGAAATAAAGTAAATCGTGTCTGAATTTGTTATTCGACATGTTAACATTTTACATATATTTATACGAATAATATTCTCGTATTCTGCAGTTATCATAGAAAAGTTAATATAATTAGTTGATCAATAAAATATCAGTCAAGTAATCGAGTTTTGGCAATATTTAATCAAAATTATGTTACCTACCAATTCATATTATTATTTAAGGTAAGATGATAACTCCCAACATCATCAATATTGGATTCTCATTAGTTCATAAAATAAGAATAAAATATATAATATATTCGTAATCAAACATATTTATGAAACAACTACTCTCTCCACCTTATATTATTAAACACTGAACGTGGGTCGATAATAGGTATAAACAAAAATATTAAGAATATATTATCAACATATTGTATTTATATAATGAATATTAAGAACTACATTTCAAACACTTTAAAGTAGTGGAGATGTGTCGATGATATTTCTGGAATAAATGGAATAATATTCGAATAATTTTTTATAATCCAAGCCGAGAACCAGAGAAATTTTATATTGGCCAAACATGAGTAATAACTGAAAAGAATAAATCGTCTCTACAAATGCAATTTATTCAAAATGTTAAGTACAAAAGGTAAATGAAAACATATTATCCATTTATAATATCCAACATGCTATTGGAAAAGTAAGGTACAGAAACATCGAGTATAAAAATTAAGGTAGAGTTTATTGTGTTAGTTCAATATTATTTGATGTGAGTTGAACAAATATGTATCAAGAATAAAACCGCAATAGAAACTAATGATAAGCTGAAACTAATCTTTCCAAAACATAAAGTACCTACAAAAATATAAAATGTAAATGTAAATGTAATGTAAAAAATACAAACATATAAAATGACACTCAATATTCATGATTTTTATTCATTTTCTTCATAATGGAACTTTCATGTAATTATCAAGTTCTATTTACCCTCAATACCCAAAAGAAAAACATACAAGTACCTAAAAAATGATTTTAAAGAAAAGTGAATACAGCAAATAATCCCGATAAAATGTACTTTAAAAATATATTTGGTCTTGGCGTTTTTCCAGCAGAAAAAAATTATATCACGAAAACTAAAAAGTAAATTACTAGAAAATACTGAACATAAAACACCGGATAAAATTTTATATTTACTCAATATGTATGAAGTTTAAAGAGGCAATCAGCTAGTATATTATAATCGTAGAATCAAGTACAACAAAGAGTTTTCAATCGTAGAATAGTTTCTAAAAAAATGAAAATACACATCTGAATTGTTCCGAACAAGGATAGAGGATGCAATCTTTTTACTCGCACTAGATTATATTACAAAATAATCATACGCATTATCAAATGGACTGTGTTGTTTATTTTAACATGGGACGCAACATGGATCTTATATAGTAGTAAATAAAAAAAGTTTATTGTAAAGAAAAACTAAAAAACATACAATGTCCAAGTATTGTGCTATAAAACCTAATATAAATATTAAAGGGGACTAATTCAACCCAGTGATTCACCAATAAAACAGAGCCTAATTATAATTTCAAATCAAACAGACAGTATTTACTTGTTAATTCTGCTAGGAGAAAAAGATTAGTTATATTAACAAAAATAAATTACTTTGTCGACTCCTAGTAGCCAAGTAAAGGAATTAAATATATTTCTATAAAAAAAAAAATGTATTTTTCATTTACCAAAATACTGAGTATATTATACTTAGAATAACATCCTTAAATAAAATGATGGTTTGTTGGTAACTACTAAATAACCAAAAAATGTTATTATTTTTATATTTTTTGTAATTAAACATAATCATATGCATGTACTTAATTCATTGCAACTGTATTTATGTATACATTTTAATTTGTGTAATTTTTAATGGAACAAAACAAACACAACATATTTCTACAACTTATTTATAACTACAAAAATAACGGAAATACGTGTGAACAATGACAATATATATTGTATAGTGCATATTGTTTTATAATTATAAATGTTTAAAGATTATTATAAATTACTTTAATTCTTTATTTAAATAAGAATAGATTATTTTCTTTTTTTTATAGAACTTCACGAGGGTAAGTCAATTCAGCATGTATCAACAGATACACAGTAGTAAAAAGTGGCTCAAAATAGATGGAGGAATGCCTACATTTTTATTCTGAAGTCGTAATATTATTTGTATTTGAGTTCGATTTAGTTAACCAATTTATAAAGGCATATTTACTAATACTGTAACTTTATGTTAGTAACATTACAAATAGCAAATAATTAATCGTATTATCCTCGTAGACAGATCACTAATAAATACCTATTTAATATCTTGGTATGCTCAGAGTCGGATTAATTAGTTTGGGGGCTGTAAGCAAATAATTCAGATGAGCCTCATTAATTACTTAATAAATATAGGTAACATCAATAAAAAATATGAAGATTATTATTTTCTATTACATATAGTCTTTCTCCAAACTTAGGAGGGAGTGAATACTACAAATAACAAAATATTATATTTCATTATTTTATAAATGAATATAAATAAGATTTATTACAAAACCATGTTAAAATGAAAATTTTTATTCTATCAAATACATTTTTAAATTGTTATAAAATTAGTCACTGTCATCGTTACTTACGTTTGATTTATTTGATAATTTATATGGCAGAACAACGTTTGCCGGGTCAGCTAGTCATATAATATATTTTTTATTTGTATATACCGAACATTTTATGGGCTGTATTTTTCGAGGGTCGTAAGCAATGCTTGTTTTGCTTGTAGGCAAATCCGGCTCTGGGTATGCTAAATACTAACAAAGATAACAAAATGTATTAATAAACGTACTCAAAATAATGAAAGAAAAAATACGTTATCAGAATTATTCATAAGTGATAAGTTACAAGTATAGAGTAATAAATTATACATTTATTGTTTTGGTCACGACTCACGATATAGTTTAACATCATCGAACAATATCATAGAGTAGGTCTATAAATACCTAAATCACCAGAATTATTGTATTCATATTTACATTTTCTTATCGACATAAAATTATAAAAAATAACATTTAGTTTTATTAGATCTAGGTGTCAAGTGGTCCAATTTAAATAAAATAAAAATACTTGTTTATATAAAAAATAAATAAACATCATTGAAATCTTGTAAAACTAATTAAAAAATCATCGTAAAAAAATAACTATTATAAAATATACCAATATAAATCGATAATCTTTGTATATAATTATGAGAGGGATGTATTATTTTGGACGAAATAAGTAGAGGGATAAAAAATATAGATTATAATAAGTGAAGGCATGCCATCTCCCCTGTATCCCCCCCACTTCAGCCACTGCACATACACAATTGATAAATAATACTACTTGTGATAAAATGTTGGTGAAATGTAGTTTAAAAATAATAATAATTATAACAAAAGAATTAAATTTTAAAAAATTAACAAAATGTATATAAACATAGTGTACAAAATAGTATTAAAAAATCGGCTGTGGTTGAATAGGTAAAATCACACGTATCAGTGCACGAGGTCGGCTGTTCGATACCTAGGATAGCCAACGAGATTTTTGTCCATGTTGGCTTTATGTCTCTGGCGCAAACCATATTTACCCGTCCCGTTTCATCTTTAGCTTGCCCAAGTAACCATCTTCAACCATCATATATGTGAAGGGTGCAATCTCTGAGCATATTAGTGTTTGGGGAATAAGAGGATGCAAAACTGCTGATTTATTTATTTATATATATACAATATTGTAATAAAATCGTTTTTTCTTTCTAATTTTAGATTGTCTAGGTAAGTTTACATTTCATTACGTAGTTTATTTAATACTATAAAGCTTTGTCATAATATAATATGTAGTATACAGTTGTGTAGGTATAGATTATTCATGGGGGAGGGGAGAGGTTGACTTTCAATTATTAGTAATAAGCTGACATGAAAAAAATATATATTTAGGAGTGAACAGGAGTTGAATAAATAATTGTGTAACACATACGAATATATTAATTAAAGACATTATTATTATTATCATAAAATATCCCCTCAGGGGGGTGCTAAGTTATTAGCACTACGGGTTTGGCAAACCCGGGGATCCGAGCTCTGAACTAACCTTAATTGGTTGGTTCAACCAACGCAGGGCTAAAAACCCTGCCTAGTAAAAAGAACATTGTTATGAAACCAACTACATCTAAGCCTCGGACAAGATTACATGGTTTTAAGACTGGTTTTTGGAAACGGAATGCTGATTTTAAGATTGCGA